>QVNW01000949.1:4183-57192 GCA_014825475.1 Pseudomyrmex flavicornis | reverse complement strand
AGTTATGAATTTGTAGCCGTTTACATGAAATAACTCGCTATCTCATATTAGGCGACCATCTCATAATAGGCACCTTTACCCTATATATAACAAATATAAAATAAACATATTCTATCTGCTTTTTTTTTATTCCAGGCATTTACGCTGCTCGCAAAGCATATGACAATCTTTGCTTACAACCACCCACTATCGTGGAAAACTCATTGGAATTACATAAAAAAATGGCAGCATTGGAACTTGTGCAACCAAAAGCTTCGCTGAAGCACATGCGAAAACCTTACGATAATGCAATTCTTTACTTCGGAAAAAATAATACGTCTATCTGGTTGGATTACGTTACGTTTGAGATAAACCACGGAGAACCGAAAAAAATTTCCGCGATATATGACAGAGCGATCAATACGTTAGATCGCAACTTGACATCCTTTTTTATAGAGAATTACACGAAAGTTAAGGAAAAAATTGTATGATAAATTATATCATATATATATATAATGGAATATATAACCATAATGTACGTTTTGTACAAAACGAAACGTAATTATCGAATTGTTGTTTATATCTCTTACAGATAACCATTGAATTAAGATATGTGGTGAACAAAAAATAATCCAAGACTTTATTTTTATTACAATTAATTTTTGAGAGATAGTAGTAATAAAAATAATTTGTAGGAATCTCGAATTAATTTAACATACGCCAATTAATTTATAAAGTTAATTGGCAATTGACCGATTATTCCGTTAAAATTGATCAATCGCATTTAGTCATGTGGTAAAATTGACCAATCACGATTAATTATAATTGGCCGAACCCAAGAACGTGAAAAAAAGAAGAAACCATTATTACATTAGCTAGAACGCTGGTCTGTGATTGGTCGATTTGCCTACGACCTTACGACTACGGCTAAAATTTTGTCACGTGCAATGGCCTTCAATGCAACATATTGATGGTAAGGCTGAATCCTCATGCAGACATCGGCATTTTTTGATTGAAAAGCGAGTGGTGAAGGTTGCCATTTATCCTCACCATCCGCTTTTCACTTGTTTTCACCAATCAACGCTCGGTGTCAAAGCGCCGGTGTCTGCATGAGGATCCAGCCTAACGCAGGAAACTGACTACTCGGATAAATCCACAAAATGGAGTCCATTCCAAGAACGCACGAAGGTTTCTTTTATATTTGTTGTTTTATCTTAATTAATTAGTGCTTTAGTGTTTTAAAATATACATTAATTTCATACTTAAGGCTTTATTTGCTTTAATAGAGAATAAATATTAATACAAGTGTTCATTTTTATTTTCGAGCTAGCTAATCTTCTTTTTTGTGGTTATGCGCACGTATACATTATTTTATATTTATTGTGCTCGATATTGCTCAAATTGGAGGCGTGCTTTTTTTTAACTCTCTGAAAATTTGTGTATTTGTCTAACGCGATCAGTCCATTAGCTTTATTTGCGTTCGGTTTTTACATATCCGACATCTTTGATTTGCAGATTGTTGTATGTGAACTTCTGTTTGCAGATATCGAGGCGCAAATAAGGGAGATTCAATCGAAGAAAAAGGAGATTTCGAACAATGCATCCGAAAAAGAGCAACAAGTCGGTTTGGGGAAAACTGGCTTTTATGACCAGGACATTTATGATGGCAGCAACAACAAATTTGACGGCTATGTTACATCAATCGCGGCAAATGATGAGATCGAGGTATTGCAAATTAAATGTATTTTTAAATAATTAACATTAACAAGAATATATGTATAATTGTTATTTTAAGATTATTGACATTAAAATGATAAGGTTTTATTTCTATAATTCTTGTAAATTTAACTCTTTTTATCTTGGATAGGATTATGATCCATTCGCAGACAGACGAATTTCCACCTTAGCTGATAAAAGAGAAGAGGAAAAGAATTATGATCCGTTTGCGGATAGACGAAGACCGACTATAGCTGATAGAGAAGATGAATATAGACAGAAAAGACAGAGAATGATCATCTCTCCTGAGAGAGTTGATCCTTTTGCAGAAGGTAAGTTTTTTCTTTTAAATTAATTCTAAAAACTATGTAATTTTATAATGTATTTCAATAATTATATTAATGTCATTTGTGAATATAGGTGGCAAAACTCCTGATATTGGTTCCAGAACTTACACTGAAATTATGCGAGAACAAATGCTTAAAGGCGAAGAAATGGAAGTATGTTATTACACTTTATGTGTTTTTTTTAAACAAAATTCTATTATATAGAATTATATTTAATTCTATATAATATATAGTATATATTTACATATATTTGTATTATGTATTTACATATTTATAGTACATATTAGTATATATTTAATTCTATATAATATATAGTAATATAATATATTTTGTTAAAAGTATAGTTTTTTTGTTATTTGTATAGTTGAGAAAAAGATTAGCAGAAAAGGCAAAAGATGGTACCCTGAAAGCTAATGGTGAATCTAAATTAGCACCGAAAAAGAGAGGTCGTTGGGATCAAACAGATGATGCTCCAGCAACAAAGAAGCTATCTGGCGTTGCAGCAACACCAACATGGGACAATGCAGATGTATGTATACTAGTTTATTCCTTTTCCTTTATAGAATGTTTATAATTTTATTTACTTGTTTATTATTTATTGCGTATAAAATGTATATACATTAAATTTAATATTTTTACATAAGTTTTGTAACTTGATAAACTTTCTATTATTTTTTTATATGATTATTTTAGGTGACACCAGCTGCTATTAGGTGGGATGAAACTCCGGGACACGGTAAAGGAGCAGAAACTCCTGGAGCTACTCCAGGAGTGAGCACAAGAATGTGGGATGCAACACCAGCTCACGCGACACCAGGAGCTGCTACACCGGGTAGAGAAACACCCTCTCATGAAAAAACCGTGACAAGTCGAAGAAATCGTTGGGACGAAACTCCGAAAACCGAACGAGGTTTACATATTATCTTACATATGTTGTTTTTTACTATATGTTACTTGTTTTTAACTAATTTGTAAGAAAAAAAATATATTTAACATGTTAATGATATAGAAACTCCTGGACATGGCAGTGGCTGGGCAGAGACTCCAAGAACTGATCGAGTCGCTGGGGACTTGATACAGGAAACCCCGACGCCTTCAGCGAGCAAGAGGCGAAGCCGATGGGATGAAACACCATCGAATCAAACACCTGGCTCGATGACGCCACAAACTCCGGCGACGCCTCTCACTACACCCCATCAAGCGACGATACTAACTCCAAGTGCCGTAACACCGACAGGACCGAAAGCGATGGGTCTGGCTACTCCGACTCCGGGACATTTGATGTCTATGACACCCGAACAACTGCAAGCATATCGCTGGGAACGCGAGATTGATGAGCGAAATAGACCTCTATCGGATGAGGAACTGGATGCGATGTTTCCACCTGGATACAAGATCTTGCAGCCACCAGCAGGTAAGATAAGAGATGAGACTTTTCCGTCGCAAGTATTTTATTCTTTTATATAATATATTTTTATAAAATATTTTTATAATATATTTTTGAAATGTGTTCATAAATTTCAAAAAAATAAGCTAAATATTTTAAAACTACTATTGCAAATTTTATAGAATAAAGAACCACGCTTTTTTCTAGGATACATACCTATCCGTACACCCGCTAGGAAGCTCACAGCAACACCAACACCCATCGCTGGCACACCTCAAGGATTCTTTATTCAAACGGAAAACAAAGATGCCAAATACATGGACAATCAACCGAAAGGCAATTTACCGTTTATGAAGCCAGAGGACACACAATATTTCGACAAGTTGTTAGTCGATGTTGACGAAGAAACATTGAGTCCTGAGGAGCAAAAAGAGAGAAAAATTATGAAGCTGCTTCTAAAGATAAAAAACGGAACTCCTCCTATGCGAAAAGCTGCTTTGAGACAAATTACTGATAAGGCAAGAGAATTCGGAGCCGGTCCACTCTTTAATCAGATTCTTCCACTTCTCATGTCACCTACTCTGGAGGATCAAGAACGTCATTTATTGGTCAAAGTTATTGATCGTATTCTGTATAAACTGGACGATTTAGTACGGCCATACGTGCACAAGGTAATTAAATTATAATTTTATAAGTAATAAAAATTAATACTTAATAATAAAATTAATTATTTTAAAAATAGTGTTAATTATCTTTGTTATTGAAAAATAACTATTATTTATTTATATAAATAAATTTGTGTTTTTTTTTTGTTCAAAAACGTTACGTACTATTATTTACAGATTCTCGTCGTCATCGAACCTCTTCTGATCGATGAAGATTACTACGCTCGCGTCGAAGGTCGAGAAATTATCTCAAATTTGGCAAAAGCCGCCGGGCTGGCCACAATGATTTCCACAATGAGACCAGATATCGACAATATCGACGAATACGTACGCAACACAACAGCAAGAGCATTTGCCGTTGTGGCTTCTGCTCTTGGAATACCTTCACTTCTGCCATTCTTGAAAGCCGTTTGTCGGAGCAAGAAATCGTGGCAAGCACGACACACTGGTATCAAGATCGTGCAACAAATTGCTATCTTGATGGGTTGCGCTATTTTGCCACACTTGAAGAGCTTGGTGGAAATTATAGAACACGGTAAGTAAATTAACACGCGCGATAACTTCACTATTAAATTTGTACACATACATCAGTTTTAACTTCTTAACTTGTTTTGGAAAATAACTATGACGTGTAATATGTTTCAGGATTGGTGGACGAGCAGCAAAAAGTTCGAACTATTACTGCGTTAGCTATCGCTGCTTTGGCCGAAGCTGCAACACCATACGGTATCGAAAGCTTCGACTCGGTGCTAAAACCCCTGTGGAAAGGTATCCGAACGCATAGAGGTAAAGGTCTGGCTGCGTTTCTGAAGGCTATCGGTTATCTTATACCTCTGATGGACGCAGAATATGCGAATTATTACACTAGGGAAGTAATGTTAATTCTTATACGTGAATTCCAGTCTCCTGATGAAGAAATGAAAAAGATCGTGTTGAAGGTAAGATAATGATTTTATTTACTAAATATAAACATACATATGTTGCATCATATTTTATATATTTATTAACGATTTGCAATTTTGCATAAAAATAGGTAGTCAAACAATGCTGTGCGACAGATGGTGTGGAAGCTCAGTACATAAAGGACGAAATTCTGCCTCACTTTTTCAAACACTTTTGGAATCATCGTATGGCATTGGATCGTCGAAATTACAGACAGGTAATATGAGAGAATGATTTCAATAATTCTAATCGTATAAAAGTAGTTGCATACATATTACTAAAATATATGAGATTGCAGCTTGTGGACACGACCGTGGAAATAGCCAACAAAGTGGGCGCATCAGAGATCATAAACAGAGTAGTGGACGATTTAAAGGACGAAAATGAACAGTATAGAAAAATGGTGATGGAAACAATTGAGAAAATAATGGGCAACTTGGGAGCGGCGGATGTCGATTCTCGTTTAGAGGAACAACTAATCGATGGAATTCTTTACGCTTTTCAAGAACAAACAACAGAGGTTTGTTAAACATTCTAAAAGCTATGCTATATAAATTATGTTTATTGACATAATTTGTACGAAAGGACATAAATATTATAAGAATAATCTATAAAAAAACGATTTTATTTATAGGATGTTGTTATGCTGAACGGTTTCGGTACTATTGTGAATACACTAGGTAAGAGAGTAAAGGCGTATCTTCCCCAAATATGCGGTACGATCTTGTGGAGATTGAATAATAAATCTGCAAAAGTCCGACAACAAGCTGCGGATCTTATTTCGCGTATTGCCGTGGTAATGAAGACTTGTCAAGAGGTAAGAAACGCTTTGTAGGATAACATTCTTTAAAATTTTACATGATACTTGAAAAATTATTATCTGACGTTCGATATTTGTAGGAAAAATTGATGGGACACTTAGGAGTTGTCTTGTATGAATATTTGGGCGAGGAATATCCGGAAGTACTGGGTAGCATTTTGGGAGCATTAAAAGCCATCGTGAATGTTATAGGAATGACCAAAATGACACCGCCTATCAAAGATCTTTTACCGAGACTTACGCCTATTCTGAAGAACAGACATGAGAAAGTACAGGAAAATTGTATTGACCTCGTGGGTAGAATCGCGGATCGAGGTCCTGAATACGTTTCTGCTCGGGAATGGATGAGAATATGCTTTGAACTGTTGGAATTGCTGAAAGCGCATAAGAAGGCCATCAGAAGAGCGACAGTAAACACATTTGGTTACATTGCCAAAGCTATCGGGTAAGCTTTTGATACTTATTTATTTCTATATGTTTTATAAATAATTTTTATTCATACAGAATATTTATCTCTTCTTTTTTTTTTTTAACAGGCCACACGATGTCTTAGCGACACTTTTAAACAATTTGAAAGTCCAGGAACGTCAGAATCGTGTTTGCACCACGGTCGCTATTGCTATCGTTGCTGAAACTTGCAGTCCTTTTACAGTATTGCCCGCGTTGATGAACGAATATAGAGTACCTGAGTTGAATGTGCAAAATGGAGTGTTGAAATCCTTGTCGTTTCTGTTCGAGTACATCGGTGAGATGGGTAAAGATTACATCTACGCCGTTAGTCCATTGTTAGAAGATGCGCTCATGGATAGGTAAGAAACAATATTTTTATTACATTTTTTCTTGATTTATAATTGTTTCACAAGTAATACTGTTGTTTAGAATTTATATATTTTTTTAAACTACTTTTAAAATACTGATTTCTTTTTTTGACTTTTTTTTTACTAGGGATTTAGTACACAGACAGACTGCGTGCGCCGCCATTAAACACATGGCATTAGGCGTTTACGGATTTGGATGCGAAGATGCGTTAATCCACTTGCTGAATCATGTATGGCCCAATGTTTTCGAAACGTCGCCGCATTTGGTGCAAGCCTTTATGGATGCTGTAGACGGACTACGCGTTGCGCTCGGTCCAATTAAGATACTACAGTATACATTACAGGTGTGTATCAGTAATAGCGTTGATTTCCAGTAAAAGTTAAAAGCAAAAACCGATTATATATATGTTGTATTATCTCTTTTGTTGCAGGGTTTATTCCATCCGGCTCGCAAAGTTCGCGACGTATACTGGAAGATATATAATTCTCTTTACATAGGCGGACAAGATGCTCTTGTGGCTGGTTATCCTCGAATCATGAATGATCCAAAGAACCAGTACATAAGATATGAATTAGATTATGTATTGTAATAGACACCGTTTAGCTGGAAAGATACACTCATATATATATATATATATATAATAATTTCTAATAATTTATAATAATCATCCCCGTGTAATAAGGAACAGTTTTGTCTGAAGAATGATGATTTGGACGAGTTACTCAAAACTATGAAATCGAAACCTTCTCTCATAAAGATTGTCTTAGTACCAAAATACAATTAAATTTGTGGATTCAAGTAAATAACTTTATAGAAGAAGAGGAGGTTGCATGTTCAATGCAAATGCTGACAAAAAAGTCAAGTTCGTTTTAACGTAGAAACGTAAGTAATATGTTACTTTATAAAAAAAAAAACGGATGAATATAAAATATGATATGTGATTCGTGTAAAACCTGATGGGATTTATATTTATTTTCATTAAAATAAAAAAAAAAGTAAGATTGTGTTAAATACGAAATAAAGTTACAAATTTGTTTATTAGTTTATTCTTTTTATGACTTTCTACTGATGAAAAATTGATTGAATTTTTTTTTAACTTATTTAAAATTTTCCAGCATTTCTTTGTTTACGTCAAATTTCTTCTGTTTTCTTTTACAAAAGTGAACTATAAACAATTATATTCATAGTCGGATCTAATGTTTAACATGCTCTTATTTTTTACATACGCTCCTAAATTATATTTGTAAGAAACGATTATGAATACCCGCGTACCGCCCTATGAGCAATATTCATATATAACATGCATATACATATATACCAATTCGTTCTTTAGGGACTAAAAGATCTTGTGTGTGTGTACACAAGATCTCAAGTATTTATATATACATAAATAATTTATATAGACATAAAATTCTTTGTTCGAACTGATTCAAATTTCAGTAAGTTACTTATAATTAATATATTTCATTAATCGACAAATATGTTATACACAATGATTTTATATTTTTATTAATGATGAGTGTAATTATTCATTGCATAATTATATATAGTTCGACATTTCTATTATGTCTACATATAGCAAACAAACAAAAAATGAAATAAACATTTTGTATTAAAATGAATAATTTGTCATGTCCATTTTATTAATTCTCATTGGTTAAAAGTCTATTTTAAAACAATGGCGGACGCGCAATAATCAATCAAAGATGCAGTTGGCTGTCTATTTGAGAAGGGGTACGCGGTTCCGATGTATTTTAGAGTTTAGTGGTCTAACTTATATGTGTGATATATACATAACAAGGTCTTTCAACCGCATCAGTCTCCACAAAATGTTGTTGGATTACCGCCTTGATGATTTTGAATTTGCATGCTGATTCATCGCGTCATCGTTATGCTTGGTTGCTGTTGCAAGGGCGTGGCATAAAGCAATTTGTAAGATCCATACGAGATCTACGTTGGATCCACGCTCATTTTCATAAAAGGCTATGTTACGTTCGCTGACGTCGGATTGGTCGTCTCAGTTTAAAATCTGACAAGATTATTGATGTGTCAGCTGTATACTAGTCCCATAGGTAGTTCTTCAACCTCATTTTGTCATTTGTTTAATTAGGTATAAGTATTTAATTACTTTGGTACAATAAGCAGTATTAATTATCACTTGATTGTGTGAAATCATAGAGTTATTATGAAGACTGATTTAATTTTGAGAGAAAAATACAATTCTTGAGTAAAATAAGTTTTAATATGATAACAATGTATAAACACTTTGAATACAACTCGCAAAATAATAATAGAAAAAACAAACATAATATCTACTAAAAGAAGCAAAATAGAAAAATCATATAGATTGATAAACAAAAAACTTAATATGATAGAAAACTAGAAGTACTATTAGTATGTATAGCACTTGTATCAATATTTTTATTATGCGCGTTCCCCTTTTTTTGTAATGTTTAAAAACAGATTGTTGTAAAGCAGATTGAACTCAGGAGAATAAATAGAGAATTATACGAAGTATTTATCAACGTCAAAAAACGTAATCGTCCTCTTCCGTTAAAAAATATGCCGGGGTAAGCATCATATCCTTGAAAAACATTTATCTTTTTACACATATAAATGTATATATATAACAAAATTTTAATCCTATTCTCTAACATATAAAGAAACAAGTTATTTGTACTAACAACAAATAATTGCTCAAATGTATGGAGTTAACACTCTGTTGTATATTCATATATTTAAGTTGCTTCTCTTGCATAACAATTAATGACAGATTAAAAATATTAATATATATGTATATGATGATGTCTTGCAGGGTTACAGATATGTCTTTGGATCACATGTTTTGTTCTCGCTGCAGAGAAGGCTTTGCCACACATGAGAAAATTGTTAACTCAAATGGGGAATTATGGCATCCTCAATGTTTTGTGTAAGTAAATATGTGTTTATATATGTTTAGGTATGTTGTGTATTAGTATTTCTTCTGCTATTTTCCACAAAACACAAGTACAGAATGTATTCTTTAAAAAAACAATATAGAAAAGATTTTATTTTTTATCTTATGAATTTATGGTTCTCATGGATCGCTATTTTTACAGGTGTGCACAGTGCTTCCGCCCATTCCCAGATGGGATTTTCTATGAATTTGAAGGATATAAATATTGTGAACATGATTTTCATGTTTTGTTTGCCCCATGCTGTGGCAAATGTGGTAAGTTGATTTTAAATTCATTCACAACTTCTAAATAATAAAAAAATATTAATTATGAGATAAGATATATATAACATGTGCTTAAATATACGCTTAGATATATATAAATGTGCTAAAATATATGTAATCAAACATCTTTATAACAGGTGAGTTTGTTATCGGTCGAGTAATTAAGGCAATGAATTCGAACTGGCATCCTCAGTGCTTCCGCTGCGAAGAGTGCAATGGCGAATTGGCAGATGCAGGCTTTATCAAGTGTCAAGGCAGAGCGTTGTGTCATACATGCAATGCCAGAGTGAAAGCTGATGTACTCGGAAAGCACATATGCCATCAGTGCCAGTATGTGTGGCTCTCTTTTGTGTATTATTATATAAAACATTTTCTCAATTCTTTTTTTTTTAAAGAATGACAATTGTGTTTCATTCGGTTAATATTGAATTGTTTGACTTCTATAGCGGAGTAATCGATGATAAGCCTTTACGATTCCGCGGTGAGCTTTATCATCCGTATCACTTTAACTGTACAGCTTGCGGCGTAGAATTAAATTCCGAAGCCAGGGAAGTACGTTCTCGACCCGGCTATGCCGCAAATGAAATGGTAAGATGTGACATACAAGAAAAAACAGAAGATACAAAATATAATTTGTTCTCTACTCTCAGATTAAAAAATATACAAGGTTGCAATAGCACAAACTATTTATTTATTATACATTTAATATAATTTTTAACACATTATAGAACGAATTATATTGTTTGCGCTGCCACGATAAAATGGGAATTCCAATTTGCGGTGCTTGTCGACGTCCCATTGAAGAGCGTGTTGTAACAGCCCTCGGCAAGCATTGGCACGTTGAGCATTTTGTTTGTGCAAAATGCGAGAAACCTTTTCTTGGTCATCGTCACTATGAGAAAAAGGGTCTTGCTTACTGCGAGACTCATTATCACCAGTTGTTCGGGAATCTCTGTTTCGTTTGTAATCAAGTTATTTCTGGAGATGGTACGTGTGTAAATAAATAAATGATAAAAATGCAAATATTAACCGTATAGAATAAAGCTTAATTTAAGAAAATCAATTTGATTTGGATCAAAACTTTTCAAATTTCAATTCGAATTTTAATCTAACACAATATCTCTCTTTCCAGTTTTTACAGCACTGAACAAGGCGTGGTGTGTTCACCACTTTGCGTGTGCATTTTGTGATCAAAAGATGAATCAGAAGACGAAGTTCTTTGAATTCGATCTGAAACCCGCGTGCAAGAAGTGTTACGATAAATTTCCGCAAGAATTGAAGAAACGCATGCGACGTATGTACGATCTGAATCCCAAGAGAATTCCATCGGCATAAATTCGTCTCTCAAACCTTCGACAATTGATTAAATACTCATCTGCGTAATTGTGCCTTATTATTCGTTTTAATATTGATGTACAAAATATATTTAATCTTTTATCACTTTATAAGTTATATGGATAATATCAAAATCACTTCAACGTTTTATTTACTTTGACATGAAGAGATCATTGATCATATTTTAATGACATGAAGAGATCATTGATCATATTTTAATATCACTTCTGATCGAGAGAAATCATTTGTTGATCTTGGTTGAAAGAATTTTGAAGAAAAAGTGCAATGGGAACATTTTTTTACAGGTTAGACGAAACGCCTATTTTAATTGATATGTAATATGTACTTGCAATTATTTTAGCTAATAGCTCTAGATAGTATATAAATAATATATACTATCATATATATATATATATATATGTAAAATATTTTTAAAAACCCACTTGTACTAATGTGTTGAAATATAATAACAAATATACAACTTAAAAAATGTTTTTGTAAATTAAATTACAGGGGAATGTTAAAGCAAACATCAAAAGTCCATTATTTAATGTGGAAGTAATGAAGTTTTATTTACAAATCAAGGCATTACCGTTAATTTTATGTTGATACGCGTGTTCCTTGTTTTCTATTCTTATACACTCGTCGTAGAATCTTCAACTTGTCCAAAAAGGTTCATAAAAATATAAAAAAATAATCGTTTCGCACACGTTTTATTGTTTTCGTCAATTTGTTTTTAGTTTTTCTATGCCAAGTATTTTTCTTTTTTTCGTAATTAATTTTGCGTCAATTATTTACTAAAAGAATTTTTAAATACTTTGCATTTACTTTCAATTTAATCTTAGAATACTAATTATACGTAACAAAAACAAGATAGCATTTAAACGGATGATCTTTTTTTCTGTATCTTTTTCATTAAAGTGTGTGTGTTTGCTTAGTACGTGTGGTTTATTTTTATCTCAATTATTTTCGGTAAAAATCTCAACCTATATCCGGAACTGCGTGATTCGCGCAATTGAAGTGTTAAAAATAGATGATTAGTATTCTAAGATTAACGCTGCGTTTAGCGCTAAATGTGGTCGATTGATCCTGAACTTCAACGCGACATGATAATCGATTCCGCACATAGTATACACATTTACATACATAGTTTAATGACGTCAAAAGCAAGGGAATATATAAGCGATTCCCGATTACAATGATCTATACTTACAAAAACGTGTAAAATGATAAAAAAGATACATGTAAAATAATATTAAAAATTATTCAACTACGCAACAATATTTCACATCTTTCATGACCGTATAGTAGTTTCTTTTTTTTGCAGAGTTGTCAAGATAAAACTCTTTCTTATGTTCGTATAAAAAAACCTATACAAACTTCGCACAATTGTAAACGCAAATAATAAAATAATTATATCGTACCGCTGTAATACGAATGTCGCTTTTTTAATGCAATCGTGGATCAAGGATCAGTCACACATTTAGTGCTGTAAATGTAGTTTAGATAATAACAATTTTCGCAAAAAGCAAGTTTGTGTTCGCATGCATACTCGTCGTCACAAATAGCGCTGAATATGACTGCCTGATAATTGTTATACCTTAGTTGTTCTTTACGAAAATTTATAGCGAAGCTGAAAAGCGGATAGCCACATTTAGCGCTAATTGCAGAAACGTGAATACGGGCCAGAAATATATCGCGATATAAGTCTGCTTCTTATTTAAACGTCGCTGATATACCGTCGATGCGACTATCCGATTCCGAAGTTCGGTTTGCGTAATATAATCGTATAAAATTCTTATTCTGAGAGATGTGTAATCAGATAGCCGCATTTTTTTTTCGCGTTAAAGTCGGTGTAAATAGAACTATATTCTACTTTATTGCGACGAAAGGCAAATACGGGCCTTTTTAAATGGATTAACAACAAATCGCGGAGAAAAAATTCTTTTATACAATTTGCACAATAATAATAATAATAATAATATTACTAATAATAATAATAATAATAATAATAATAATAATAATAATTGTTCCTAATTTTTTTTTACGGCACGCAAAAACCGCGCGCACTCGGCTTTGTTTTCTGATTTTCGTTTTGTTAACAAATTTTCTTGTATTCGAATATAAAAAAGTCTCGACTTCTCGAATCGCGGCTTCTCGAAAGCCTCGCAAGCTATTCTCTTTTCTCTTTTCTTTTTACACGCATACACACGCACACGCAAACACATACAAACACGTACATCCACACATGCACGCGTGCATCCTCTCTGCTTCTGCCGTTTTCTGAATGTATACGTATACATATATATATATATATATATATATATATATATATACATATATAGATATACATGTATACACACACGCGCGTGTATGTATACGATATATATATTACACTTTTTTTTTCTGTCGCTTTATTATGCACAGCAAGGCGGTATGAAATCTCGACTGCGATTTCAAGAGGGAAAGACCATTATTGGCAACGCTTTCTTTTACTTGTGTTTGTTTTTATATAATAATGCTGTAATATAGCTAAAATGCATCTTTAAGTCCTGGAATCTCTAGATTCTTCTGGTTATTCTCGGTTGTGATTTTGATCTATCTTCGCGCATTCCTAGATTCTCAGATTCTAGACACAGCTTTTAAGTCTTCGAATCTTTTAATTCTTTGGAACTCTAGCTCGTCCAATGTTTTAAAACGGTGTCGCGATTATTCTGCGATACGACATTTTTGCCATGCGTCTCTTTTCTCTTTATATGTGTATATGTAAACGTTGCTCGATTTTCTGTGCCAATTTTTTCACTTCTCGAATCTTTGATAGCTTTCAATTCTTCTCTGATCGGATATTACATCTCGCATTAGATATCTAGTGATTACATCCTTAAATTCCGCCACTCTTCTATCCACGATCCTTTCTTAATTACTAATTAATTACACTAATGATTTTTTTGTTGTTGTTATCACACAATGTTAGATCATTGCACATATCGATAAATTTGTAGATTTCTAAATCCTCGCAGTCTCAGATTTTAGAATGCTCGTGTTTAATTCTAATAACGGATGATCTTTTGTTTTGCTAGATAAATTCAATGGGAGAATTTTTACACAATTTCTAATGTTTCGCATTCGCGCGTAAACATTTTTACACACCTATAGATTCTTGGATCGTGCACAGATTTGTTCCGGAGCAGATGTATGAACAATCATGTGTACGGAGTCGTTTCGATGGGCGTCACACAACAAGAGAGAACATTACAATATACATTCGCGCGTTAATAAACGTTTTACAAGAAACATTACACTTACTAAGTACAGAAGGATGGAAGAATTGGAAGCCACATCAAAAATCTGTTCGCTAAATTTTCTCCTACGTTAAGTAAAAAAACGATAATCCGAACGATCGGATTTCTCCGGAGCTATCGATAAAATCAATAACAATTCTTTAAACGGTATAAAATACAGGGTAGTTCAAAAATCCGACTACGATAATTGCACTCGGGAGATACAATAATTCGAAAGCTTGAGAATAACAAATGTCTGATGTACAGATGTGATTTTACATAACTATTTGTTTTATATATATATTTGGTATATATAAAGACTGTCTTAGTTGAAAATCTTACAATTGTTTAGAGTTTAACCAACTCTTTAAGACAGATCCTTAGATTCAACTTAAAAACTGAAAATCAAGAAAAATAACTCTTTATTTATAATTTTCAAAAACAATTAGAAAGCTGGTCTCTTTATTTTCAAATTATGTAAATCCAGAAGAAATCTCGTTTTTCTCAATTGTGCTGTGACTTTTGATCCGCCCTGTATTCAGAATAGGAATAAAAAAATAAAACAGCAGATGCAGCCGAGCTTGTCACAAGCTGGTATTGATAATCAATACTAACTCATTAATAAATATATCAATAATAATATCGTCACTTCAATGCAAGAATTGAAAACATTTAATGATTTAGAATGGGTTTTGTAAAATGTTTTTTTTGTTTTTGTTTTTATTTTTAATTTTGGGGAAAGAAGTGTTAGTGCAATCTGTTAGTATAGCAATCGTGCATACAGAGTAAAGAATACTTTTGCACTGGAGTGTTGACATTATTGTCGATATCTATAATAATATTTTATGTATATATAATAATATAATATAATATTAACAGAGGTAAAAAGCACAAAGAGAATAACAATTTGAATCGGTTATGGTAGTACAATGCACTTTGTACATTTGTTACGCTCGGTCAAGCAGATGATTGTTTATAAATATTACACGTTACTAATATATGCACATAGAGATGTATCGTCGCTTATCTATTGCCCTTCAAGGGGCTACATCTAAATTATTCTAATTTGTTAATGACATTATCATACAATTCATTGGAGCAAGAAAATGCTGTTATACATTAGCAATGTAAAAAAAAAACTCATGCAATAAAAAAAGTGATATCTAATTTTCCAAAACAAATTCAAGTTTACAATATAAACTTTTTCACTTTCAGAGTTGTTTTCTTTTTTAATTTAATATATTTTAAAATCTGATGATTATAAGATGAGTAATTACAAAAGACTTATTTAAATAATTAAATAAGTATTATTTGCATAAAAACTTTATATATTTAAGAAAAATAAATTAATTATATACAAGCCTTAAATAAGTAAAATAAAAATCTTGATACAAAGTAAACTTTTATTCAATTCTATTTCAAGCATTTTCTGCTCCAAAGGAAACGAATGATCAAATATGACGTAACCTCATTAGTTTGGAGGGAAAGAATGATATGCATTGGCCCAGTTTTTAGTTTCTCAATATTGGCAATATGATTCACATGCTATTTTATCTTTGATTACTTAATTTGTTTTTTCTCCTCTCCTTCTTTTAAGCACATTATTTAATTTATACATTTATGCGATCAATTAACATTTCTTTCAATGAATTTAGCAAGTTTTAAATTCTGCGCACCTTTTTTTTTACCACCATTTAAAAAATTAAAACTTTTCGGCAAACATTTAAAAACGACTTGTATGCTGCTACAGATTGAAACCAAAAATTAATATATTCACAGATATGCGAGACTAGTTAAAATATTTTATTCCAATAAATATTTCTGAAAGAAGTACAATTGTATATGTAACAATATAAGACTGATAAAATGAAGTAAAAATAGACATTTTCACAAATATATAGAGAGAGTTGATAAGAAAAATGGAGGTACGTAGCCTGCAAATATTCATTATTAAATGTCATCGTTTTAAATGCTACCCATACAGAACGGAGTTCCATTAAAGGTGTGTATCAGTAGCAGGAAATATCTATCGCAATATCGAAAAGCAATATCGCTAAAAACAGAAACTTAATTTATTTTAAAACTTATTTTCGATTTTTTTGCCTAAAAGCTGTAATTCTATTGGATGCTTTACGAGAATATATGTATATTAGTGACATTAAATAACGCTTATTAAAAGTCTTCATGATTTTACGCACATCTTGCACAATAATAATAATTTATTTTCTGCGTGACAAAAATTCTTAAGTAATTTTTGTCGTCATTTAAAAAATTTATCTCGTCTTTTTGATATAAATATAAAAGTAAAATTTTACTCGATTCAACATGCGAAAAACAATTGTTTTTTCTTCTTGGCAGTGTAAAGTGTTTACTATCATAAACAACACCATGTTAAAAGTTTGATCTTTTTCAAGTATTATAAATGTTTTCGAAATGATAAATATCTTTTTAACAGAGTTTTCTCCGATTTTTTTGTGAAATCTTAGTTTTCTATACGGTGATTTTCTTCACTGAGTCAAAAAATTTGGGAAACAATCTTTTTCAGAATACATTTACACGTCGATATTCATAATTCAATCTTATATTTAAAATCGTTTTAAGTTCATCTCAAGATGCTGTACGTTTTATTCGCTTTGGGCCATCTGAAGATAAACTTAAGGCAATCTTAAATCTAATATCCGACTATGAATACCGATCCTGAACTTCTGTAATGTTTAAAGCTTTAAAAAGTTACGCACGCGCGCGCGTATATAATTTTTTTTTAACTTTAAAGATTATTAATTGTTTAGATATTAGTATCATATGACCTTTAAAACACTTGTGTAACTTTGTATGTATATATTGAGATCTATAAATGTGTTAGCGCTATATTTCTTTTAAAATAGTGTAGAATTTTTTTTATATTAATTTAAAAAGTTAAAATAATAAATTAAAAATATTTTTATCTTAAAAGTCTTAACCAACACAAATGTGCATTTGTAATTCTACCTATTACTGTTACCCTCCCTTTTTCAACTCGTTCTGTAAGTGTTACGTCGCATTCAAAAATTTAAGTGAAAAGTTCTTTTTTTTTTCCTTTCTTTATAATTGAAAGCTAATTCAATGAAACTTGCAGTGTTTCAGTTCAAATAAAAAAACTAAAATGAACGGCAACAGCACACGGCCCATCAAACGACTCGGAGCGATTTCTTCTCTTTTTTCTTCTCCATTCTCTCTCTCTTTCTCTTACCTATATTTTAATATCCTTTCAAAACGAGATGTATCATCGACGAAACACTCTGTATCATTCTTCTTTCTCGCAATCGATCACTTTTTTCCCGCAAGCAGTTTCTGCTTCATGGTGACTCCTGGTTTTATATCTTTCATAAAGTCTTTTAAACCGAGTTACATAATTCAGCCTACTCACACAGGATCGATACAATTCGTCATCTGACTTTTAGTGCAAAATGGAAGAACACTCGCGCTTCGAAGCTATAACTCAATCCTCGTCGCGTTGCTCGCCAGGAAGAAGGATACCAGCAGCTGTGACTGTATCAACTTGGATGACGCGTTTTTTTTAAGATATAAGGCATTCGGCTCCCGCTGATTGGAGTGGTTTTCCCGAAGTTCAACGAGGGGGGACGCTTCGAGGTTCGTCGCCACATAGCGAGTGAGTCACGTGCAGCAGTCCCCTAAGGATTCTCCGGAAAGTGCATTGAGCGACAAGACTGGCTGCGATGCCAGAATTCAGACGGGGCTAGGAAGCAGCCAGTGAGCCTGATCCCGCCTGACTCTGATTGCTTTGCACCGCCTGCGCAGGCATCTGATTGTAAGGATGATTGCTGTTGCATAGCACTGTGTAGACGTTTTCTACGTTGCTGAGCCTCTCGAAGAAAGGAATCAAGTCCAGTAGTTCCGAGTCCGTCATGTCATCAAACCAGGACGCAACTGGAACCTGTCAAAGTTTTTGTTTTTTAATATTAGTCGAATCTATTGATTAAGTGTAAAATTCTTTCTTAGTTCCAGTAGTTATATTTGATTACATGTAGCAATAAAAAATGATCTTTAATATATCAAAATAAATTAAGTTTTCTCTTATTCTTTATTAATTGTAACTTACTGCGTTATCTGGATGGAAAATGTAACTGGCAGGACTATTATCTACGATAATAATGTGCTGTAAATCTCGACCTAATTTGTTCAAATCCTTAACATAATTTCCCCTGTGAAATACACAGGATTCTCTGAATAATCTCGCTCTGAATACACCCCATCGATCTAAAAGATCTGCGACTGGATCCGCATACTGTAAAACATCATGCAATAAAACAACGTGCATGTTAAAACATTCTTATTCTGTTTCTTTTTTTCTTTTGGACATACCTTGGCCAAGCTTGCGGTGAATAATACACATTCGTATAATTCACCCATTCTCTGCAAAAACTCATCTACATAAGGCCTCTTTAAAACATATACTTGATGTACCGTTCCATCAATCTCTACAGGAACAACAAAGTCTGCATTGTTGATTGGCTTGAAAGAACTATGCACCAGAGTCTCGTCCAAATCGATTACCATGCACTTCTTGTGCATATCTTGATGCCTGACAGGTGGTAGAAGGAACCTTGGAGATCCGGTGCCTGGTGGTGGCGAACCACGGCCATCCCCCTGTAAAGAACTCGCGTTGGAGCTTCTTGAACTACCACCTCGACCTCTCCCAAAGCAGCAGAGCAGAGTGCGCAGAAATCCGCGTCTTCTCGTCCTTCTGCCACTTGCTTGACTATTGTTGGCTGCTTCATTTTCTCGAGGTAATTGAGCTAGTGGATAGAAAAACAAGACAATCATTCATCACATATTGATTTATGCAAATATTATAAAAATTAAGTCTAAAAAAACTTTATACAAAATGCCACTTTTGCCGTATAAATATTGTGAAACACAATTAATAATCTAACCAAAATTAAGATCTTAACACTTTGTAATTATTCAATATTAAAAGTAATAAGTAGTAAGTTCTCTATAAACAAACTTGATAAAAAAGATATATCAAAAATATATCTTAGTAGAAAGATACAGTATAGAAAAATAGCAAAAGATGTGTGTGTGTGTGTGTGTGTGTGTGTGCGTGCGCGCGCGCGCGCGCGTGTGTGTAAAGAGAGAGAGAGAGAGAGAGAGAGAAAATGTGTATATAAATAGTAATATAGAAATGAACAATAAAAATATACACATGCATATGTATATGCAACATAACAGCTCAATATTTATATATTTATTTAAATTATGACAAAACAATAGAAAATTACAAATTTTATGTAAAACATATCAATTGTTATCTTAGACTTTGAAGCTTAATTACACAAAAATGATATCGTTAAATTATGAAACTTTATCTACATATCAGAATAAGATGCATGATAAAGATTATTGCTGTAATTAACCTTTTAAACTGAGCTTTTTGCTGTCTTCTTTGCGAATTGCCTTCAGAAAGCGTATTAAAACACGAAAGGTTAAAGGGCATAACAGCATAAAAAAAAAAAAATCAGAAAATTTACAACACTGTGTTTGAGGAACATATGAGCATGATGACAAGAAAGATTTAAAAGGAGGGTGAGATGATACAAACAGCGGAAAAGCAGAAGGGGGATAGAGATGTGCGGAGACGCACGAGAAGTTGCTCGCGAAATGAAAAAAGAGGAGGGATATGAGAAGTGAAGTTAGGGCGAGAAGAGAAACGCGGATTCGGATGCCGTAACAGGTGCAGGGGAGAACGAAATCCTGGCAGCATCTGGCGGAGTTAAATGCAGCGAGAACGCGGGAAGAGGAGGGTGGCATGAAGATTAATACGCGTTACGTACCTTTTTCGCTGCTGAACGCGCTTATCTCGTCATCCCGCGACACTTGGGTGATAATGGACGATGCGTCCATTTAAACATTAGTCAGTGGTCCCTGCGTGCTGGATCGCGAATTCCGTTAACGCGCGCGCGCGCGCCAGCCGACGGACGGACGGACGGGCGAGCGAGCTAGCTAGCGCGAGCGCGACGAAGACGGGAGCGAGCGAGACGCAGCAGTGATCGGGGCGCACGTGCGAGAGAGAGGAAGAGAGAAAGCGAGAGGTGAACACGCACACGGGATAACCTCACTCTCTCGCTCGCGGCGCGCGGAGTTCCCCCGGCGCCTCGCGTCCTTCCCCACCGCCGCCGTTGTCACCGTGAGGGCCCCTCCACCGCTACTACGAAGATCACCGCGCGACGAATGGAGACGCATAGGCGCAGAAACAACACGCTTCGCGAAAAATAACACGCGCCACTGTACAACTGCGTGAAGGGCCTGCGGTGGAATGTCCCTACGTAAACCTACCTACACGCGCACATTAATCGCGCGAACGCTTCGGAGCGACGATGATGCGCCTCGACGATTCGAAATGACGTTGCGAGTCTCGACGGGACTCTCTTCATTCTCCCTCGATCATCCCCGAGATTCTCTCTTGTGAGAAAGAGAGAGACGCACACGTGCGCACACTGAACTTACACTCTCGCGACACTCGGGCGACACCTTTCCTTTTTCACGCGCCACACCTATCGCTCATTGCGTAGTTCATTGCTATTCCAATGGTGCACTGCTCCGGCGCGCTTCGGACACCGATCCTCGTGAAACACACGCGACAACCGACGATACGAATGATGCCGACTGTACGATTTACTCGCGGAACGCGTGATTTCAACCGTCGTGTGTACATGTATGTGTATATGTACACTTTCGACGCGCGCAACTACGACTTACGGGAGACTCCGGGGGATATGTCGGCACTTGTGGCCTTGAGCGCGAATGAAAGTCTGCTTTTTGAACTGGACCGACGTTAACAGCTTCACCTGTGGAACCTTTGTGGACTAACGATTCTAATGAAACGAGAGAGAAAGAGAGAGGACTCTATACACGACTAAAACATCGTTCACACGAAATTTTTTGTTACAAACTCTGCACTGTATAAAAATATACACGTGATTTATAAAAAAAAAACCAATAAATTATGTAAAATTCGAATTTTGGTTTTGCGGCAAGAAAAGAATTTGCGTAAAAACCGAAACATTTTTAATCGAAAATCCCAAAGCATTTGAATTCACAATATCTCGGTCGTGTCAAACGTGTTTTGATTGGAATCGTACACATAAAGCTATATATAACTCGCATCAAGTTTCAAGAATGTAATTCGTACGTCTGACACGAACTTGATATATCTCTCGTCTATATAATACTCGTGCACATATGGGAAATGGGAATACGTAACAGATAACAGAAGATAACTGTACATCGAAAAAAATCTACACACAGAAACGTTACGGAGAATTTTCATTGACGTGTAACGTACACACCCGATGTCCAATAGAAGTCCACAATTCTTAGAGATTTTAACTGACATCTTCGTTTCTAGAAAGAGAAAATCCTCCTATTGGTGGATGCCACCCATGACAAACATGCGAATTTTCTCCTTTATTTTATACTTTTAAATTGTACTTTGATGAGTCATAATCGAACGTGTGAGCGCTCTTTTTACAATCAATAAATAAATTTATTACATTATGTACATTATGAGTTATTTGTATTAAACAATTTCTTCAGATTCTAGTCATCTCTCCAGTTGTACCGTTCTTAAACACGGCTTGCCATATCTTCTCCTGGCTTCTTGGAGAAACGCATTTTCCATTTGTCTTACAATTTCATTAAAAAACAAATTTGACAATTGTGAATAAATAGCAGATTTAAACTTGAATGACAGGGAGAAGTCAATCACACATGTATCAGAATTGTTTTTCAATCCGGGGCTAAAAAGCCACAAAGTATCCAAGTGATCGAACAATCTGCCTTCTCTACATTCTGCTTTAACTATTCTTGGATATATCATAGTTACCTTTGAAGTATAACTTTCATTTATGGGAGGAAATCCTATTACTAAATTGGCCTTTAGAAAGTCTTCAGTTTTCAAAGTAACCTCAGATTTTTTGCAAAATGGCAAAAATTTCTTGTAATTTTCTACATCAGCGACCACATAGAACATTTTTTCCATTGAAAACCTAGATAAAATAAAATGTTACATTAATGTCATGTTAAAGTAATATGTAAAAACATATTTTTTTTTAATGTTACTTTACCCTACTAATTTGCGACCTTCATATTCTTTGGTTTTGCTGTTTACTTGCATTATATACATCCGCTGCATGTTCAAATCAAAGACATTATATTTACATAACAGCGTTGCTTGCTTTAAATATTGCACGTGCCTACAATTTAAACATGTGTATTACTACTTAAAATAATATATAAAATTATTGTATACATAAAATTTTAATTAAAACAATATATAGAAACAAATTCTTTTTGCTAGATTCAGAATTATAAAAATGAATAAAATATAAAAAATAAAATGGATTACCTGTGCATATTGAGTATAAACAATTATATCAAAATATGTGCCAATTATTTATTTTTGTTATTTAATAATGCCAAAACTTCATAACCTCAAAATTGGTTGTTCTAACGTCATCCTACGTTCAACTTGAATTGTTTCCAATAATTTTTATAATTTCTACAGTTAAACTAACTAGTTATCATTTTTTATACAGAAGTGTTTATTATATACATAATTCACAGTTCAACTACGTGCTTATAGAATAGTTGACATGTGACACATCACTGGAAAAAAATAAATAATCTATACTTGCTGACTTATGTAATCACTAGCACATTATTTGTATGTTCAAATATATTGAACTACAAGTAAACACCACAGACTAGTTGTGCAATTTTCAAAGAAAGTAAAAAAGTAAAAATAAACGTGACGCACATTTTGAATTTGTCTTATCTTAGATATTCATATTCAAAGATCAAGTAATTTGACAAATCGACCAATCATGTGGCCTTGTTAGGTATTACTGGCAGTACTGAAAATCTATAAGCACGTCACTGTACATACTATAGTTCAAACTTGATAAAAATATTTCGTTTGGCGAAACGTTGTTATGTGCAGAGAGAGAAACAGTCATTGAGTAGAACAGAAGTATATCTTCTGTCTGTCAGATCTTGCTCGCATTTCCCACTCATTGCTTGAATAGGCTATTCCCACTCTATATCTATAAGCTCTATGGGTCAGACTCATAAAGGCCATCACACACAAAATTACTTAAGAGCGTAAGACGTAGCCAAGACGTAGTAAGAAAATTGACAATCAGAAATTTACTTCTGATGAAAGTAGTGGGCATATAGGATACATTTTGATTGGTCAATTTTCTTACGGTTGCGTCTTACGCTCTTAAGTAATTTTGTGTGTGATGGTCTTAAGGGCCAATTTAATCTTTCTTGACACTTGGAATCGTGCACATAGCACGGAATAGAACCATGTCTACAGCATATAGCACGGAATAAAACCATGTCTACGCGTAGACATAGCGTACGTATCGACAAGTCGCTCGTGGACATCGCCACGTAGTTGTCAATGTGCACCACCCATGGACATGCGTTAGCTTACGGGGCGGGGGAATAGCAATCGTAAAAACTCTTATGGGCCTGGCCGCTCTCAGGCTTCTTTCTGGTTGTAATCAATGCGTTGTGCGATAAGAATGTCGATCGATTTCCGCTACGCGAGCGGATTGATGTGAAAGAGTGTAATTGTCATTGATCGCGGAAATGGCTTTGCTGTGAGAGATAACACATGACGAAGTTGTAACATATTGAGCGTTCGACTCCGCGGCACGATCCGAGTAATAATGGAGAGGTTAATTCGTCACGACGAATTGCCAGGACTGACACGAGAATAAACAGCTGCGCGGGAAAAAATGGATAATGGTATGTTTTACTTCAAAATTTATCAAGAAGGCAATTACATTCAAACATATAATGTACTTTATTTGCATTTTTTTTTTACTATTTTATTTGCACACGCG
This sequence comes from Pseudomyrmex flavicornis, assembly GCA_014825475.1. NCBI lineage: Eukaryota > Metazoa > Arthropoda > Insecta > Hymenoptera > Formicidae > Pseudomyrmex > Pseudomyrmex flavicornis. Next base: position 32,767 of record QVNW01000949.1, on the reverse strand, counting down.
CAATGTAGAGACATAATCATCATAAAAAGTGTGAATGACTCATCAATGACTCGCAGCGATTTGTATCTGCTACGCAAGTGATAAAGTTATCAATTTTTATACAGACATTGATTTTAATCGTTTGGGATATATATATGTGTCAAAAAAAAAAGTATAATTATTTCAGTAATATAATTATGATTTTGTACTCTGTGACATATGGCAAATGACAAGCTGGATTGAAGAACTGTTTTTTGTTTTTCTCAGATTTCAAATATTGTAACACAATGTGACGATTAAATTGTTGCTACTTAAGGCATAACTACAAAAAAAACAACAATGGAGAAAGTTGTACTAAGAAGTGGATTGAACCAAATGTTACTTATTTATAGTGTAATAGTTGCAGTATGTTCTTTAATTATACAAGAATGGATAAATCTCAAACCTTTGCCAATATATGTTTCCATCTCATGGGCTATATTTCTGGCAATCACATCTGTGTGGCTGAGCTGCTATTTACTACGTCTTACACTAAAAGCCAACAGTCCACTTAATCTGGAGTTTATGAACAAGTGGATTTACAAGAAACTGGGAAGTCACTTGAGATTACATTTCTTGATAGAAAAAGATGAGAGTGTGGATATCATTGGGGATAAAAATGAAACACAAAAGAGTTCAAGTTTTGCACAAGAAAGTAGAGTTAAATATAACAATAACACTAGCTCACAACATTTCTGTAAAACTTCCTCAATGACAAAAAAGAAACTGGATATAGAAAACATGACACATCAACTTAATGAAAAGTGCATAGAAATCTGGTATAAAAACATAAGTAGTGACAGATCATTTGCCGACAAAACGCAGAATTTGTTAAGCAAATTATTGAAGAAACTTGTTTGGAAAGCTGGTCTAATAGACAAAATAACACTTACTAATAAGTTGGCAAATATAATGTTGTTACATTTGAAGGAATATCGTAGGTATGAATGTAGAAATTATTTCTATATAAATTATTTTGCTGACAAAAAATTTCGTATCATTTATAACATGTGCATTTCACAGGGCATTGCGTCGAATTGAGAAGGGTGCTACCGCAAATGTAGAAGAAGCGTACAAATATTTACATCCCGGTTCCCGAAGCGCGTTGACGTTAGAACACATGTTGCATCGTTTAGTCACTGTCCTAGCACAAGAGTTTCTACAGTGGGAATTAAATAGTTCATTACCATGCAAACTTTTACTGGCTATTTTAGCAAAAAAACTTTTAACAACTATAGACACGATGAGCTGTCCAAATTGGTTGATCAAGAACTTGCTAAATTTGTTGGATGCTCCGTCAGAAGAAAAGTCTACTACTCCAGTTAAACAAGACATTAATGTGCGTTAAAGTAATGCAATCAAGTATTACGATGACTAAAAAAAACTTTATTATTCTCAACTCCATTTTCTCTCAGGGCACCATAAGTATTGCTCTGAGTGACAGCATCGCATCCGCGACAGCGGCTGTAATTCCACAACCGCTACCAAAATCTGTGCCTAGTCTATCCGTAACTGTTACGAGCGAAGATGAGAAAGCAGCTTCACAGGCAGCTCCAGAAAGACCGACTTTGTGTTTGGAAGGTCTCTCTACAGAGCACAGAGGACTGTGGGGAGATAGTATAACAGACACAGATTTAGATTTATTAGAGGATAAAATATCACCGGTTTACGAAGAACCGACGGACTTCGCGACAACCATCGCCAGGCTTAGAAACTTGCTGCAGCAAAAATCCACGGCGACCACACCACTGTAAGAGTGCAATTCAGTTAAAATGTTTGGTCTTGAGTAAACGTCATACACTACATGTCTATGTTTTTAGACATGCTGAAGAAAAATCTTACATAGTATATGAAGGAAACCAATTTACGAATTTGTCGATTCCGTGGACCGAGTTTCATACTGCGACGGATGGTTCGCAACAATTATATTATTGCATACAGTTCGACGATATCGAACAACGTGGAGTTGATCTGTTCGAAACTACCACTGCTACTGTCAGGCGACAATATTCCGATTTCGTTCAGTTACATATGAGTTTGGAAGAGGTAAGAACAAATATAAAAATTTATATTTAAGTTTTGAATTTAATTGGATAACATTTACGAATTCTAGATTCCATCGTTAGCTAATGTTATGTCGGACTTAGTATTACCGGAAGGTGGACGTGTCGAATTGGAAATTTATCTGAAGATACTGTGTACGCGGGTGGCGAACGAATGTCCGCCGCAATTGCGTCACTTTCTTCGGCCGAGCAGTAGTGCAAACAAAAAAGCGGATGCGGTGGCTCCCCGTTTGGATCGATTTCTCGCCAAGACTGTAACTGGCGTGTTCAACACACTGAAGACAGTTGTGCCGGGTTTCGAATTGGATCAAGAAGAAGAGACTCTTCCTCTACCCACTCTGATGCCTCTGTCTGACATACCCTGGAGATTTGTCGAAGATATAAAGTCGGTAATGGAACTTAAATTTATTTACCACAAATATGTAAATAAGAAACGGTGTAAAATATATAAATACGTACTTATATTTCAAAATATTTACTTGTTACAGAAAAGTCTAGCTTGTAAACTTCAGCAGCTAATAGCGGAAAGGACGGAGTATTGTACAGTAGATACAGCTTACGAAGCGGTCGACTCAATAGAGGCCAGTGGTGATTCAGAATTGCTGGACTGTTGGTTAGAAGCCGTTAACACTTCGTACGATGGTAATACTTTCGACTTATATCCACAAACTTATGTTTTATAATCATACAAATATAAATATACGTCTTTTTTTCTCTTCAGATGAAGGAGATGAGCTGGATTCTAATTTAACGCTGACGTGTACAATGATAGATCTGATTTGCGAACTTTTGGCAGGAATAGAAAGTAACAACACGTTACAGCAAGAAGCTGTTGTCAGATGGACTAAACTGTTATTTGGAAACATTTCGGAGCCAGTTCTACAGGTAAGATTTCTGAAAGACAATTAGTTGATTCATCGAATGTTTTATTAACTTAAGATTCTCTTGTAGAAAACAATTTTTTGGTTATTCGATTCTCTGGACAATTCGTCGCTAAGTTGCAATGCACCGCACAATGTCAAATCGAATGAAATCGATGCGGAGTCGAAATCCAAGTTAATAAATTTACTGAGAACGAAAATTCCGAATGATATAAAGTGGATATTTGGCGAAGATGATGTACACAAAGCTCTGGAATATCTGCTGAATTCGTGCGGAAACAAAAAGATCAATATGGATGTGATTATGCAGATGCTGGATGCGTTAGTATCGGAATTGTTGGTTTCTTGCAAAAAGCACCACGAAACCGCTATAAATTGATTTTTTTTGTTTCGTAAAAAAAAACAAAAAGGCATCTTAAAACAAGTGCGTTGGTCTATTCTATTGACTTGATGTTCGAGAATCATTGAGATATATCTATATCAAAAAATACTTGTGTCTACAAAAAATTGATGTGCCATATCTTGACTGCTTATATAATTTTATATATATATAACAACCAAATTTTTTAACACAAAGACTGTACCTGACCAAGTATTTACAATATGCCAAGCATTTCTTTCATTAGAGAAAACTGATTTCTGTCAATTAAATAAATTGTAAAATGAATCGTTAGAAGAAAAAGTTTCACACCTTTACTGGACTTATTGTGACTCAATCAGTATTTATATTTAATGATTACGTTTTTGTAGGAAGAGAAAATAACATATGCTTCTGTGAAACAAACGGTGAATTGTCATACAAATGTGTTTATAAGTACACTTAGCTCTATTATCACATTCCAAAGATCATTAAATATCATATGTATAAATGTACACAAGTTGAATATTTAATTACATGTTTATTTATGTACAAATATATGCTCGAGTATGTTATAATCACTTAATTTCCCTTGGTTGTTTCAGATGCAGTTTTCTGTTTTTCTAACTGTGCTCTGAAATCAATTTGACAATTAGTAAACTTTAAATAAGATATTCTCCACAATTATCACTTAAATTTTAGAGAAATGTAAACTATTTTTGTATACGCTTTCATATAAAACTTGTATCAAGAAGTAATCTTGTCTGTTTTACATGGGGAACTAGTTAATCACTAAATTGGTAAACAAGTACCTTAACTGTTGATTGAAATCGTCCTCGACATCGTCATCGTCCCAATTATCCTCCCAGACACTGATATCCGCACCATCTTCATCTTTTGCGGTCCAATCTAATCAATGAATCAGCGATTTTAAGGTTAGGTCGCATTTGAACGTCAACAAAAATAAATATAAAAATTTACCTTCGGTTGGAAATTCCTCAAATTCGTCATCTTCCTCGAGCAATCCGAGATCGACTTTCGTTTTGTCGTTCTTGATGTCCGTCATTTTTACAGGTTTATCAACAAACACAATCGTTTTTTCAAACGGTTTCCACAGTCTTCACTTGTTTCTTGCAAGAACTCGCTGCTTATGTGCATCCTCTCCACCGCTTTAGTATGCTGTAAAGACCTATCTACATAAGACGCAGATACGAGTCATCGCAATCTCGCGGAATTGACCAATCACGTTAACCAATTTACTGATTTGACCAGTGTGATTGGTCAATTCCGCGATACCTGCTATTTGCGACCCGCATTTGCGTCTTATGTAGAGATAGGCCTTAAGAGAAACTGTGAACACTGCTTTCAAACGCTTTGGGTAAGTTCCACTTGCCATTCGCAACGCTTATGGAATCATTTCGTCTTTGTTTTTCATCGAAAGTTAAACAAAGATAGGTATAGGTAACGCTCACAAGCGTTGCGAACGACAAATGAAACTTACCCATTGTAACGCACGCACTCGAAAAGCATCAAAAACTGAAGTTATAGGTAGATAAATTTACCAGAGACAAATCCGAGACAAGTGGCAGATTGAGACAGAGATTTGAGCAGCAACAATGGAATATAATTCCCGTAAGTAATAATAAATCACATATATATTATAATTAAAAAAACGAATAAGGTTGTAAATTTATGACAAAATAAGTATCTTAATTGCTTGTATCAAACAAAACGTTGATAGAATTCTTTTGTCTTTTAATATGAAGCAGATGTAACAGAAACGGATGTCTCAAAATAAGGATTCTCGATATCCATTATTTATACGTTTTGCCAAAGTCAAGTCACGTATCCTTCCTATAATTAGCGACTATTGCAATATTGTAAATCATTATTTTTTATTAATCTGATTCTTGTAATTTGATTCATGATTGTGGTCTTTTTCTTTGGTTTAATCAATCATAAATAACATTACAACGTGATGTACACCGTGATTTATTCAATGATGGTGGTGTGATATGTCATTCTTGTTCTATGATCTAATGAATCTTAATATAAAACCATATAAGAATCTTTTAACATCTTCATAAATCTACTTAATTTGTCCAAATTAATCATACATGCAAATACTAGGAAATATATAAATACTCTTCTTTTTTTTTACCTAGTATAGATATAATTTTGTTAATAAATTCTTATTCTATATTTGTTTGCTGCTGCTACATGATAATAGTTTGATTCTATACAACGTATTCTATATCTCTATAGAATAAGAAATTATTAGTTTTTTAACAAAATTACATCTATACTAGGTAGAACAAAATTATTTACACTCTTCTTAGTACATTAAACTCTCCATATTTGCGCGGGTATAGGACTGTAAGGGAAGAATTTCCTGGAAAATGAATACCCTTTCCATGCCTCCATAGTTCCGCCTCTTCACCAATCATGCTAGAATGTGCGCGTGTGTGTGTATGTGTATGAAGCGTAGTAGAAGGAGAACTTACTGTGTGTCAGTTTGAATATGTGTGAAGAAGGCGCGATAAAATCGAGTGCGCAAATATGGAGAGTTGACTGTATTAACATATAGGAGTGAACAAATTAAATAGATTTATAAAAATATTAAAAGATTTTTAGATAAATTTGTATGTTAAAATTTATTAAGATTCTGTAGATCACAGAACAAAAATGTTTATCACACTGATATCACGCTGATGTAATGTTATTTATGTTGATTAAACCAAAGAGAAAAAAATTAAAGAATCATGAATCATCAAATCATAAAAATCAGATCAGTAAGAAAATATAATAATTTATCTATATTTGCATTTGGACACTATATAGTGTTCAAAATTTATGTACCTTGTCAATCAAAGTCATGTCTCAAGTCATGTATTAATTCTCTATTCAGCAACTACTTACAATATTGTAAATTATATATTATATTTTCTTACTCTGATTTTGATTCTTTAATTTTTTCCTCTTTAGTTTAATCAACACAAATGACATCAGCGTGATATCAGTATGATATACATTTTTGTTCTGTGATCTACAGAATCTTAATATATAAATTTATTCAAAAATCTTGTAATATTTTTATAAATTTACTTAATTTCAAATTCCTACATGCTAATACTAAGAAGTGTATAAACACTCTTCTTTTTTTTTTAACTAGTATAGATAGATCTAGTTTTGTTAATAAATTAACATTTCAACATCAGTTTTACAAATATGAAACAAAAAATAAATTTACTAATAAGTATAATATATACTGATTTTTGAAATATATTTTTTTTGTATTTTAACAGAAAACATAACACAAGATAATGTGCAGCATATGCTGCAAAAAATAATGCAACAGCAACAACAGCAGCAGCAGAAGCAGCAACAGCTGCAGCAGCAGCAGCAACAGCTGCAGCAGAAGCAGCAACAGCTGCAGCAGAAGCTGCAGCAGCTGCAAAATCTTAAAAAACATTTGCAAATCCAGCAACAACAAGAGCAACAGCGGCAGCAGCCAGAAATAAAAGAGAAGCAATCAGAAATAAAAGAGAAGCAACCAGAAATAAAAAAGGAGCAGCCAGAAATAAAAGAGGAGCAGCCAGAAATAATAGAAAAGCAGCCAGAAATAATAGAAAAGCAGCCAGAAATAAAAATAAGTAAGTTATTTACTTAATATAATAAAATTCTTAGTTAATAAATACAATAATTATAACTATTGGTTATTAATAATTGTATTAATTGTTTTCTTAGGAAGAAAAAGGAGAGGAGCTGGCCAAAGTAGAGCCCGGTGGTACCGGCAGCGAGCTGAGCGAAGTAACCAAGTGAACGCCGGTACCTTCAGCATACTAGGAGAAAGAGGAGGAAGCAGAGGAAGAGGAGGAAGAGGAGGAGGTCGTGGCGGCTATGGCGGCCGTGGCGGTGTGATAATAATAAAAAAGTATTATTTTTAAAACATAATTATCAAAAATTATTTTAAAAAGTATTAAAAACTGTCAGAAAGATAAAAATAAAATATAATATTATAATTATTATAACACACTTTATTACTTTTCACAAAAATTTCTTTTTCTTCTGTAAATTTAAGAGCAAACTATGCATAACGCAATATTTTTGTAAAAATTGAAAAACTGATGACTGGAGTTGATGATAGAGAAGTGAATGAATTTTTATACAGAAGTCTTCTCAGAAAAATAGGAAAAATGCCTACACAAAACATAAACAGCCTATCGATGCTCTCGTTGCTGTCCGGCTAGTTAGCTGTGTTTGGCATGATCTGGCATCTCTGCTTTAGGGCCATCACACACAAAATTACTTAAGAGCGTAAGACAGTGGGCATATAGGATACATTTTGATTGGTCAATTTTCTTACGGCTACGTCTTACGCTCTTAAGTAATTTTGTGTGTGATGGCCTTTAGGGTGATCAATTGACAGATTAATCAAGATTGGTCATACTGATTCGTGGTTGCTATCTCTCGAAGTTCCTAGCAAAACCAAGCTGGCAGACCTGATCGACGATCTTCACCGAGATCTCGTTTTTCGCGTCAAACGTCACTTTAAACGTCAAACTTTATTTCGTGTTGACTCTATATTCCGTGTTTCTTTTCGTCGGCGAAACACGTGTGGGTTTTTGAAGATGCCGTTGCACCGATATACGCACGCGATTCTGTGCAGAATACCGTTGTCGCTGCGAACGCGGGGCGAAGTGACACTCGACGAGGCTAGAACCCAACATCTAGCTCTGGCGCAACTCCTACGCGAACTCGACATTGACGTCGTAGAGATGCCGCCGGATGAGAATTCGCCGCTCTGTGTCTTTGTCGAGGACATCGCCGTCGTCTGCAACGGCATCGCCCTGATCGCCCGGCCGAGCGAACCTTCGCGTCTTAAAGAGGTACATCCGGAATTATCTAAGTTGATGATGATAGCAATCTCAACTCGTTAACTCGTAGATTGCTGACGCACTAAATTATATATAGGATTTTGTTTCATAAATTCCATTTTCTTTAAGGTAAACTTATTTCTATGTAAAATTCTTTCTTTCAGCTTGATACCATTAGAGCTGTTTTGAAGAAAGAACTAGAAATACCACTCATAGAGATCAGTGATAAAAATGCTCGCTTGGATGGTGGAGACGTCCTCTTCACAGGCAAGTTTTACTTCACATCCTCTATGAAACTATATCTGAATTTAATTTATACTTAAATCTTATTTATATAGAAATTTGAATTTCTAGATGTTAACTATATCTAAATATTTTTTCATTGCAGGTAGAGAATTCTTTGTTGGACTGTCTCATTTTACAAATGAAGCAGGAGCACGAGCGGTTGCTGCAGCTTTTCCAGAATATCCATGTGTTCCCATCAAGGTCAGTGCTTTCATATAAATTTACAAAGTAATGTGTACATATATGTTATATTAAAAACAACTAATGTTTCTATTGTACATATAAAACAATTAAAACAATTCCTCTTAATATAAATAAAACATCATATACTGCATGTGTATCAATGTCTCATTAGATTGTCTTGAACAGTCAGTGTTATAGTCAATTACTCAGTATGTGTGTGCTACATTATACACATGAAAATAGAGTAACAAGTATGTTAGAGAGATATGTATGTGTCGATTTTAAAACAAACTTCTATTCTTCTTGATGTAATGTTTGTTTGTAATATACTATTTTTTATTCATGTCTTAAACAAAAAAAGTATTTTTATATATCTCATATTTTAATTATATACAAAATATTTTATTAGTATTTCATAAAGCACTTCAAAAACAGATCTAGTATTTGATGCATCTTCATAGTGAATTTCGGTATCAAATAAACACTGTGCATTAAGAGTATACATAAATGCATGCATTTATCATGAATAACAATTCAGTGCGATTTACAAAAACAAATATCACAATATATATTTCTAGAAGTAATAATATATGTCTCTCGGAAGTTTTTATCATGTCATTATCAATAGAGAAAATATCATACTCATTCACTTCATTTTTCTAATGTTTATTTAAGGTGGGTGATGGTGGTGAAGAGATAATAGTGGAGAGTCTCACTTCAGCTCCTCTTCAGGTTTGGGTGCATTAAACTGACCCTTTTGATATTTCATTGATTAAATAAAAAAAAAACAAGAAAAAAAAACTAACTTCACAAGTTAGAATGCACGATATTAAGAAAAGTTTTTTTTTTACGTACATAATTGCAAAATTTTGCGATCGCTTTGGAATCGAGACAAATTACTGGTTTTGGCTTTGCACTTGAACCACCCACAGAATATTATTACAGGTGTATTCACTCATCTTAGCACGCACATTATTTACCTTCAAATCACAAAATGTGACAAATCACAAATGTGTATATCTGATGTATATCATTTTTTATTTTGTTTCAACTGTTGTGCTTTGTTACAGATATTAAATTAAATACCAGTTTAGCGTATGTAGAAAATACATATTTGCACTTTTCTGTAAGTGAAACACAATGCACGATTACACCAAATACAGCGCACCATTTCACCCATTGAGAATCTTTATAAACATTTATCTTTAATACATTAAAATGTGTCAAAAGAGATTTGTGTTTTTTTATATAGTGTGTAAACATACATTATAAATAAATAAACACATGTGTTAATATATATTCATTAAAATAAGATTTGTAAAACACAAGTTATATGCACATTTACAAAAAGATATAAAATTTCAACCTTTATAAATCAAGTGTATGATTAAATACATGAAATATAATAGTAAAATAACTATGTGAATTGATTCTACAATATGTTGATTACACAATTATATGATGTATGTGTACGATTTTTACACAATAATATGTGTCAAAATAATAATTCGTAATATTCTTCTGTCTTTAGGTGCCAGTAAACACACGTTTGAAATCACTAGTTACAATGGCTGGTCCAGATATTATATGCGTAGGAGCTGGAAAGGAATCTCAAGAAGTTCTCAAGGTATGTAAATCATCGTACATTTGTATGTACATTAACGTTAAAATAGAACAGCTCTTTCTTTTTCTCTCTTTATTAATGTGAAATAATAATATGAAAATAAAAAATTATTATTTCCATTATTTTGTGTTTAAAACAATTTATTTTTCTATCGAACTAAACCAGTCATTTTGAAAGAAATATTATTCTCAAAGATATATTTAAAAATTGGCAAGAAATAATTTGCATAATATATTTGTTTATATAAAATTTTTTAATTTTATCTTTTCGATCTGTGCAGAGAATCGAACGGGAGGCAACATATAGTTACCAAACATTAACCGTACCCGAGGACGAGGCCGCAAACGTGCTTTACGTGAACGGCACGCTCATACATCGATCGGAGGACGAGATTCCGCAGTCTAGTAAGGTCTTTGCTGAAAAGGTAGAATTTCCGACTAGATCACTGCGTATGTCTGAACTGGCAAAGGTCAGCTCCGGCTTGTCGTCATGTTGTTTACTGGTCCGCAGACCGCGGCACATTCGCAGCATTTAAATGAGAAACGAGAGAATAAGATCCGTTTTGCGATTTGATCGCATAACGTCACTGATATATTCGCGAACGTAAAACGTGAGACCAAATTTACCGTTTTTTTTTCCAAAAATCTGCGAACAAGCACATAATGCGGTACATAACAAATGACAAGACGTGTCATCATGACGTTTTGATAAGTATTTTTTAAATAATTTAAAAGAGTTATATCGCGTATATTATTTTGTATCTTGCAGGAAAAGAAACATTTAGTATTCGAAGAGATTAATATATATATATATATATATACATATTACATATAATTTTTATATATTTAGAATATATATATATATAGAAAGAGAGAGAAAAAAGTAATATATATATATTATTAATTCATTTATTTATATCTACGCTTTTTTTGCAAGAAACTCTGCCATTTATTTAAACTGTTTTTTTATACGTGTTATTTTATTTCCACTTGCAGCTTTAGATTACTTCGTAAGTAATTAGCATTTTTATTTTTTATTTATGGAGTTTATTTTATGAAGTTGTTTTCTTTACTCTATATCCAAAAAAATATATTGTCAAGCTGTGTAATCTTTGCATCTTATAGAGATATAATGAAATTTCGAAGTATTGCACATACCACAATATATGGCACAAATTCGATTTTATATATACAAACAGTTGGAATATTGATTTTTATTGTTAATTGAAAAAATCGAATTAACTTGTAATTCAAATTACGAATTACGAATGCGTTTAACGTTTATATGCTACAACACGATAGATAATTTGAGATTTTTGCAAAGTTGTTTCTTTTTAAGAAGAAATATGATCAATTATATCAATATTCTGACTTCGACACATTTACAACTAGTCTGAAACGTGTTCACGCGTTGAGAAGCATACGAATAGATAACTCTTTATCACGTATTGCAAATACTGTATTACAAAGTTATTGATATATATATAAAAGCACTGATACATATAGTTGTTATAATGAAAATTTATATTAACACATCAAAGTTAGACTCAATTTAAAAGTTTAAACAATACAATTGGCGTCAAATTCCCGTACTATAAAATGTAATACATATAAGATGTTGCGCAATGTGCTTGAATCTCTTTCCCTAGATCGTGAGCATGTATAACATATATATATATATATATATATATATATATATATCGTCAGTACCATAATATATTGCAGTATTGTAAAAGATATAAGCTAGGACTGCGATATGTCTACATGTTGTTGCAACAGTCTAGCATTTTGTACGTTAAATAATCTCCTAGACCACATGTATCTGTAATACTTTTCCAATTTTTTTATATGATCGCACTCTGCATCTCAAGTATTTACCTTTTATACTATTTTACACTATAAGCTTTTTTTTTATGCTTTTATAAGTAAAAAAAATATATTGACATTGTATGAAACACATGTACAAGTGTAGAGTATTTTTAATCGGAATATCCATTGTGTGGGATCACATTTCATAAAAAAAAAATAAGGTTTGTTAAAACTTTATGAGTTTATGTAGAGAAATATAGGATCTTGAATACGTGAAAAATATATTTGACTTTTTTTGCCAAAGAGAATTAAAATCCGATTACACACACGCGCACACACAGTACGGTTATAAAATATAAAACGCAAACACACAGGTTACATGTCAAACAATAAAAATAATGTTACAAAGTATATTTGTCACTTTTATCATTGTGTATATTTTAAGTTTTTATTACAATATAAGTCCTTTTCGAAATCGAGGAACATGTCAGTTTAACGATTCCAAAAAAATAGTACTTAGTGTCTCTGTTATAACGCGTTTGTTTTCAAAAAAGATTGCACTGTACAACAAATTGAATCATTTTCGTTTTGTTTCTTAATGACGAGAGGTGATACTTTGATGTTTTCTGAATTCGAGTTCGAAATCTACCGAAATTCTGAGATCAGATTCGAATTTTCGGCACATCGACATCAATAAAAATCACCTTTTTTCACTAATCCAAAAACAATGTGTACAATATTATTGTTGTACAGTATTTATCATTTGTATAGGCACACATTCTTTAAAAGTAGTTTACTTAAAAATACAATAGTAATGATTTTATATTAATCAAATCTACATGCGTAGAGATGATAAATATTTTTACATTCGCTTATAATACTGTGATACCATTTGTCGTCGCACACTAGCAGTTCATTGCACTTTTGCGTATAAAATAAAATTTCGTCATAGTTCTTACTTGTCTTGTCCTTACGAATAAAATGTTAGAACCGAAGTGTGATTACCTCGAACCAGCAAGAACGGCGGCATGTCGCGCGTAAGTGTCTCAAGCCACGCCATGTAAAGAGGTGCCGACACAGCACCTTTCCGAGGCATTGGTAATGTCCTGCGTGAAAAGCGACAATATTAGATAAAATCGACTGATGTGTAACGAAACATGTGACACAGATGCGCAAACTTACATAACAACCAAGTTGGCCTCCATAGAATTTTCAAGCAGTAACTCGCGCAATCTGAGATGTCTGTTAGTTTTTTCTCTCATCGCCATAAGCTCTGAATCTTTAATATCTGAAATAAAAAAAAAAAATGTTGTTTAGTGACAAATATTCAACGTACGATTGACACGATTTTTGCGTGATTATGAAACAAACTCGTATCGTCATCGGAATTTTTCGAATTTGTTGTTTCCTGGAAACCGGCTATTAACGAGTCAAAAAAGGTTTTTGTACTGGATTGAGCAGGCTTCGAAATATCTGGTATCACCTTCAAGGCGGAATAGTCTATCCGAAATTTCGACAAAAGACTCGCCATACTGTAAAAAATTAAGTGTAATATTATTTTAATTAATCGAAGAGAAATTATTTCGCACAAAATTTATCAGCGAAAAAACGTACTTTCTCTGCTCATATTCCAATTCGGAGTTCTTATTGGCAAGCGCGAACACTCGTAATTTACAGTTGGACCAATTACGCCTCGTGCTGATAATGTACGGCAATAGTAGCGTCAAGCCACCGTCGTCATATAGCCACCACACGTCGATAGTACCTTTTTTGTGCTTCTTCTGAAATTTCGTCACTACATTAAGTATGTTTGTGATTGGCACTATGTTTGGTCGAGTTTCACGCTGTTCCTCGGAAGATGCGTTGGGATATTCGTTGATTGTTTTGGAACGTCTCGGTGTAGGACTACCGGGTATCGATATGTCAGAAGTGCTGCTAGCTGCAACGATCATTATATTCGCGATTTTGAGACGTATTTTTTAAAAATAAAAAATTTGATCATTGAGAAAATTTTAAAAAACCTTGACTAAGCTGTGAGAAACTTTGATTGCCCGGTATTGACGTAGGCGAGAGTCTCTTTTGATCCTCAGCGTCTCCGACAAGAGCGCTGCAATCTAAGCCTTCCTGAAGCCGAAGAAGCGCCACTGCTATATGCATATCTAAAGCTTTGCTACAAAGAAAAACATAACACAACTATAGCTTTTTATATAAAGTAAAAGCAAGACGGTTAAAATTGATTGTAGAAGTGTAACAACACTTACTGCATAACGTTGAAGTACATATTCAGATTTTCCCGAGGACAGGTGGCCCAATCTTGCTTGTAACCCATTAACAGAATGTTGGGTCTCATTTTCCCAAGACCGGAAGCCTGCAAGAGAGAAGTAGTGCCGTCTTGGAAGCTCGCTCCATCTACCAGAGAGTAAAACGCCTTGATTTTGTTCGCTCTGAGCCAAGAATTGCACTTCTGCATCATGCTGTTGCGCGTCTTGTACGATATGGATGGCTGAGAAGCATATGAATTGGAAAAAACGTTAAAACCCATATACTTTTATGTGTGAACGATTTAAAGAAGAAAGTGAAAACGATATACACCTCAATGATATGGCCGCAAATAAATAAACTCTGATGTTTGGTGATATGATGAGCGAAATCGACCAATGACGATCTCGCATCAGGTGGACCGGTGAGAACCAAAAGTTGTGGTCTATAATTTTTTACGTGGTCTTCCACTCGATCCAGCTGTTGTACAGCGGTCAACGCGTTATTGTAAGTCTGGGCTTGTGTAGTCGAGCCCCAATTTACATCTATAAATAATATTTACATGAGTGGAACAATTCGATCCAAGTTGCTACTTGTGTAATTTATTCTTCTGAATAAATACTTACCAGGTTTTCTGTATGAAACTACTAAGTATAATGCTAAAACTACGGATAATGTTATCAAAGCTGTCCACCATGAGATCAGGAACATCACAGACACGCAAAGAATAGCTCCAGCAAGACTGAGCCACATATTGTAATACTGAAACAAAAATTGACCAAGTTAGAGAAACAGGAGCATAATTGTTGCAGTAGATATTATCACCATGTTGTTACCGCACCTTGAACGTCGGCCTCCATCCGATCGGCTTAGCCAAGGAAGCATGGAAAGTACTAAAATTAATAAGAGTGTAAGCAGCCAGGAAGAAGTTCGAGATTAGCGGCGCGATGGCGTTCAATTCACCTGAAAAGAAAATTGGTTTTTGTACATGTTCAAAAACAAGTTTCAGTAAAAAGTTTTTTTTTTTACAACTTACCGATTAAGATAAAAGCGACGGCGATGACGAAAGTGAGGAAGTAACCGCGAATCGGTTCCTTGTCCTTCTCTCCACTAAACCACGCAATACCCGGATATAATTTATCGAGACAGAGCGCTTGGAATACTTTTGGCGCCGAAACCAACGATGCTAAGGCACTTGAAATCGTTGCCGCGAAGCAACCGAAATAGATGATGAGACCGAAACCAGAAACTAATTGAATTACCTGCAATATAATAGATATAATACGTTCTTAAATAATCAGGATTATATTAATTCAACTATTTTAACAAATTTAACAACAAACGAGGAATTATTAAGTTATTTTTATTTATAATGGCAATGACGAAAAATACCTCGAAGCTGTTATGACTGCCGTATTTGCATCCTCCGGTACAGTTAAAAGCCGTTCCGTACATGCTCCAGGTACGATTAACATTCTCAACGATAACTGTGCTGTTTTCGATAGCAGTTTCATTACCTGTATCGAGCATTGACACAGCCGAAAGAGAGTTATTATACGTAGTCCATAAGTCAGTAACATTGCCAGATGCGTCTCGCATAACGGTCCATCCAACCATAACCGCCATTATCAGATATGACAACGACGTACACACAATCGCCAATAACGTGCCTTTCGGGATTGCCGTTTGCGGATCCTGTCGAATCCAAAAGTGAGTTTCGAGTTCAGCAAAACGAGATTTCCGCTTTCTTCAATTCACATAATTGCAAATTAAAAAAAAGAAAAAAAAAACGAAAACGTTCTTAACCAACAAGCAATCGACTGAATTACGAAGTACAGTAACATCCTTGATCGAACACGCAGATTGATTGAATAATCAGATGTGATGTATAATCGCGTCAAATCACAACGAGAGATTCAAGAGACTTAGCGATATAATGTAAATGTAAGAAAATATCTTTTCATAGAGAAAAGACCAAGTCACCTTCAAGTCACCGGATATATTCGCACCTGCCAGGATACCTGTCGCAGCTGGGAAGAAGATCGCCAGGACTGAAAAGAAACCGTGTTCCTTGCCTTCGAAGTATCTGTAATTCTGATAGAAGTTCTCCTTAAACAGCTCGGCTGAAAAATTACGAATGAGCGACGGAAATTAACAACTCGATCGGTCGCACATTAATTGTATAGAGGTGTAATTACAGGTATGAGCACAACGTATATATATGTATATATATAAAGAGAATATAACGTGATATTTTTTTTTTTTTTTTTACCGTTATACCCAATGAATCCTCTGGCTCTTTCCACGTCGCTCTTGGGACCGATGAAGGTGCCGATCACGAAATCGGCGATAGCCAAGAGGAGAATCACGAGCAAAATTAATTGAGCCTTCGCTTCCCATTCCAGGCCAATTATCACGATTATCAGGAGAAGAACTATCGTTATGCAGCCTGCAATTTCCGCGAGATTTATTTACGTTATTCTCGAGCGAGAGAGAGTTCGATGTAAATGCAATTTTATTATAAATCATTGAAGGTAATTTTATACCGCGTTAGGACTTGCTCAAACCTATTATTCTGATATCCGTGGTCGCGCAGTCGTATATGCAAACTCCGAAGTACGATTTCAGAAAATCCACCATGCTCTCGCAAAACCCAACGACGTACATCGAACAGGCGACGGCGTTCGCCAGAGAAAATATAAGACCTATGGAGCCGCCGAATTCGGGTCCCAACGATCTGGAAATCATGTAATACGTTCCACCTGCGAAGAGAGAAGTAAAAACAAGAGATAAACTAAATCTATGTGCGTGCTTTAATCCTGTCACTGATAAGAAAGCAAATAATTTAAAAAACAAAAAAATCTCTTACATTTTATTTGAAAAAAATTTCTTTTATGTGTTCGTATTGTTTGTTTTTCGATATTTCTCACAGAGTTTAACCATATTTAATTCCGCATCGCATACCTCCTTTGATGAGACCGTTTGTGCTGATCGCGGACATCGACAAAGCCGTGATCGTCGTGACTATTGTGGTCGTGAGGATCAATAGAATTGCCTGACCTGGAGCATCATCAACGACGATAAGTGAGAAGAATTTAATTAACCGCGAGCCGGTATTCTCAATAAAGAAACAACGAGAAATACTCACCTACTCCGGTCTGTGCTACGACCCACGAGAGTCGAAGGAAAAGCATCACACCCCAGATGTTGAGGAGACATCGTATCAGCACTCCTTGAATCCATCCGAATTTCACTCTGGACGCTGCTTTCAGTTGCGGGACGGTTAACGTGTGCGAGCCCGCCGTACCCTGTACATTTACACAAGAAATATATATAGCACACGCGTCCTGTTTCATTTAAAGTTTTTTCGTTCAAGTCGCGCATTATTTATTTTGCAAAATTTTCACTTAATTTTTTTTGTTGTCTTTTATGGAATTTTTATTTGATTAAAAAAAACACCACAAAATCATATTTTGTATTTGTTACGTCGCAGTTTGTGTTGCATTTTCTCGTGTTTCGCCGGGACGCAAGATGCATGGATTGTTACACACGCACGTCCCGAGAACGTGTAGCTATGCGCAAGTATGTACCTTATGTGTAGCCAAAAGCAAAGACAAGACAGAGAAAATAGTACAGATTATCGAGAGTCCGCTGCATTTTTCCATGCGGATCGCGTATACATACATCTGCTTATAATCGCGGCCATAAAACTGACTCTGAAGTACATGTTTGTACAGTTTGTTCGTAATTATGCGAGAAATTATCCGTGCCGTCGAAATGAGATGTCTTCATCAATGTGACGGGTATAATTGACGTATACCGAGAACTCGCCAAGGTCGTCTTTTATAAACGAATCCGAAATGATTTCTTGCAGATGAGACGATTTTACGCCTCGCAAAGCGTGAAAACACACACGCAGTTCGGGGGAACATTCGGTGAGATTTAAAACTGTCACAGACACATTTATCGAAACGTTGAAGGTGATCTTGATCCGGAGAAGAAAGATCGACCACTTGACGATCCAATGAAGTCTAACGATTTACGTAACCGAGTCTTGCAGACTCCGCGATGACATATCGCCGCTGATTAGACGTATGCATGTACGTGCAAGGTATGGCGAACAAAATTTCGATTTGAAAAGTGATCCTTTTAGTGATCTCGTTGAATGTCATTACGAATAGAATTACTTTTGCACAATTTATTTTTTATTAATGTTTTATTTGTGTGTGTGTGTGTTTGTTTGTTTGTTTGTGTGTGTGTGTGTGTGCACGCGCGCGCGCGCGCGCACTAGAGATAAGCAGAGAAATGAAAAAAAAGCTGCAAAGGTCTTTTCGAGACTTTTCGTGCAATTGATCGAATGTCACGTACTTGTGTACATATGTACGTATGTATATACGCGTGTACGCATTATATATACGTACACGAAGAATAACACATAAGAGCATAAGTGGGTTAAGGCAATGTATGTGACATATAGGAAGAATAAAGACTCTCTATTGAGGTAAGTCTCCTCTCACATTCTCTCTAGTGCATAACTCTCTGTGTGTGTGTGTGTGTGTTCGTGTGTGTACGTGTCTTCCTCTGCGACACACAAGCATAATCAAGTAACAATGGTAACATGCCTATTCTTGAGGGGCCCGCGATTTATTCGGAGTACGCGTTTTGCAGGGCCCATTCATACATCGCTATATCGAGCCGCGAGTGTAAACGTTTTTTTTTTTTTTTTTTTTTTTTTTTGAAAAAGAAATCCAGTGAAGAAAAATACTTGTATAATTTTTTTCAGAAAAAAAACACATGAACGTAAAGAGGTAACGTGAATATAACACGCGAAATATAACATCGGCACATGATCAATTTTTTTTAATTTGAATAAATATTTTCTTATCAACATCTCATATATGTGTAAATTCCTCTTTCACAATCTTTTATAAATAAATTTAAATTAAATTTTTAGATATCGAGAGAGATCGATTCAAGTCGAGACGAAGTCTCGCAATTTATTGAAACTTTCCATTAATTGCTCATTCGTCGACGTAACTTTGTATGTAAATATACGCGTATGCATATCCGGAAATTGTTTGCAAGCGATGTTGCGCGCGATTCGATCGTGGAATTCTTGTGCAAAATCAACGCGTAACATGCCGTAACGCCATTAAATGTAGGCATCTTGAGAATCAATCTCGTATGCAAATAAAAATAAACCACTCCACACAACGATTGGCGATTTTACAGACCTGTCAATTTTTTTTTTTTTTTGCCAACTAGGAAGATTTTAAAATACATAATGTCATCATGAAAATTCCAGAGGAATCTATTATAATGTTACATAAGTAAAAAGTAATCACAGACAGAAATGTTAGAAAAAAAAACTAGAAAAAAAAATCAGTAAATTTTCTAAGTCACATTGAAGGAGTGTAACTCTAGGTTTTGTCGTTTATCTTAACTGTAAACGACGTTAGCATGAAGATAAAGCTTATAGCGCTTTCAGTGCTAAGCCGTGTTGTACACGACAGAAGACAGACCGACAGAGATAACATTGTACGCGATCTTGCGACACAAGTGAAACAGAATTTGATGTTACGTCTAGATCCGTCGAGCGCGAGATATAAATACTATGAGCAAAGTTCGCCGATGTAAAGAAAAATATATTACAAAAAGTCGTCGCTTATCGCACACAAACTTCATTTTCGACTTAATTTGCATTAGATTCTTATCGAGGAGGTTTTACAGCTCTTGTTTTTGCATAACTGGAAATTTTTTTTTTTTATTGTTCTCCTCGCTCAATTGGTTTGTCAAATTTGTTTTTTAATTTCGAATGCAATGAATGAACATCGGGCTTAATTTAGTAATTAGCACACGAATTTAATTAAAATTAGCCTCACATCTACGTTACATATTACGTAGAAAATAAGCCGAGAAAAAGATACAACGTCGCTTTAATTACCGTTAATTATTACATATATATAGGTATATGTGTGTGTTATAACATTGGTTCTCTGACCTCCCCCCCTCTCCCAAAAAAGTCGGCGTCGCACACGTGAGAAAAATGACAATTGTCAACAGTCTAAGTTGAGTTGCAAGTGAAGTAACTCGTGAACGCGTTTGTTAATTATTGCGATATCGATTTAACCAACTGGTACTGGTGCAAATGTACATTTCGTCTCTCTTTCTGTGTGTGTGTGTGTGTGTGTGTCGCGCTTCATCTCGCGAGAGAAAGATCGGTCACTCGGATAGGAATTACATGTCGTTGTTTTTAATGAACGCGCACGAGGATGACAAAAACCGCTTTACGGAGTAGTTTATTTGTCATCGTATCCGACGACGCTTTAATTACCCAAGTTGTACGTGAGGGTCTTCACGTTGACCCGCACAACGAGCCACATCATATGATTTTATATGCGTACGTTGTGTGATCTTCTGAAAAAGTTCCGCTGCTTGCATTAATAAATGACTAATGGGCCTGACATCTGTTGCGCACGGACAATTTAGACTTGTTTGCTATTCGGTCGGAACACGGCGCTTTCTGGAGACATTTTTGACATCGCAATATTTACATGTCACAATTCACAAATTTAATCATTATTACATTTACGTCACAATGTACTCGAAACAGTTACAATTTTTTAATTTGAATTTCCGTCTTTCCGTTTAAAAAAAAAAAAAAAAAGAATCACGAAGAAAACTTGAATATAAGTAAACGCTTGTGTGAAGAGAATATTTTCCGATTGACAAGTTTCGCGTAACTTATTGGCACAAGGCGTTTCACCGATTCACATTATACGGAGCACGTCGCGATGCGATCCATACGTGAAGTTTTTTCTAAATTTCCATATAAAAATTCTCTCCGTGACCCAGTATGCAGTCCGTGCGTTCCTTCATATATATGTGACTCGCTTGTACGTACCCGGTCGTACGATTTTATCCCCTTTCTCTTTGGTCTCGCGAGTTTCTTTTCACACACGAGTTATCTAGATGTTATTTTATTTGGCGAATTACATTCGTGTGCGCAGCTTACGACACGTTTACGACGGGATAAAAAATCCTTTATGTTTACCGTCGTTATATGTGTTTTGTGATTTTTTTTCAACCGCTAAAGTTATTACGTAATCTATGCAAATTGATTTCCATATCGCGTTGTACGTGCAAACTTGCAGTTGGAGGAACATTATTTGAAATCTTGTCTTTCTCTCTCTTTCTCTCTCTCTCTTTTTCTTTCTTGAAAATTCAACCGTTAAATTCTCGTCGCGGATGCAACTTAATCATCTCGCGCAACCGAGGTGCAAACGTTCGTCGTGTATAAGTTTAACATTTTTCTTGCCGGTGTCAGCGAGATTTTAACCGCTGAACGAGCAAGAGTTTTATGGACAATGTGAAAACGAAACTGAAGTATCAAGGACAATCGGCATTTGTTTCACAGCTGAGTGACGCTTTTGGTGTGTGTTCCGGACGCGTAACTGAAAAAAAAAAAAAACGGTTACATACCTCGAAAGGACTAAACGAGTTTAGTGAGTCATGTTCTCCGCCCGCATTGATTCGCACACAAATGCGGTACGCGTATGCACGGCCGTAATGATTGCAACATTGGCGCATTGGTGCAACTTCAGCAATCCACGTACACTAGCGATCAAAAATTCGCGAAACAAGGGGCGAATAGAAGATCTGAGAGCAAGAGAGATGGTTTTCCCGCGTCTATTCCGCAACTTAGTTGTAAAAATCAGCTGATTGCAAGAAACTGTCACTCGCTTGTCTGCTCCGCTCCTTGCTTTTAGGAGGATTGCATTAAATAAATCATTTTTCTTTACAAATGAAAAGTCCGAATCCTCGCTTCCCACGCGCTCATTGGGTCGCGTTTGTTAATTAATCGCTCAATAAATATTTCGAATTTTCAACCGCATCTGGAATAGTTTTATCTTATCAAAAAGACAACAAACTACTTCTTTGAACTGTATAAATATCTGACGTCGAATTAGTCATTACGTACACACGATGATAACGTCTCGTGGCGTCATAAAGTTTATGTCGTTGAACGCCGCGTTACACATTGTGCACGCAACCATAATACATACTTTAAGGTCGTAAAAAGTCATTAGTGCACGTTCCATATTTATATTTTGCGACTACCGTTTATATAGCGAATGCGTGACACGGAGAGATAAATCAAAAGATTTTCCAACGGTCATGTTGTGTCAACGAAGAAAAAGAGACGGGGCACCAACAAGAACGCGGCGAAAACGCGGCGCCATTCGCGGTTTGTATCCAACAACACCGCGCGCGCGAGTTAATTGCACAATTAACAATCTCTGCAATCTCGACGATTTACGAGTCATTCGAACGAGCGTGTAATGAATAACGCGTGTCGCACCATGTACGTTCGAAAAAAAAAAAAAAAATTGCGCGCGCCATACGTGTCCAACTATCGTGTTACGTGAACGTATGTATATGTATTTAGTTGTTACGGCGCGGTCCCAGAAACAGAAATCGCGTGCGGTTTTATATTACTTGAACTGTTTAATTTTAAATTTCTTGTTTTTTTTTTTTTCATTCTAAGTCGAGCAAGAGACACTAACTCCATTAAAGAGTGGATCGGTCACGCTTCGTGAATTGATTTGCACGAATAAACGCAGATAATTCTGATAAGATTCTTTTTCTCGCTCTTTTATTTCATCCTAGTTTTATTTAGACGTTAATTAACGTGTGAATTTTGCTCTTTTCTCTTTTAAATTAAATGTAAATTTAACAGTGAAGATAAAGTGATGTAATTTTTCTGAGAAGAAGTGGGAATCTTCGTCAATTTTTTTTTTTGGACTATTTTTGGACGCATCTTCCAATAGAACGCGTCGCTCTTGTTCCAAAATAAGTCGAACGTGGCAATTACCCGCGTGTATGCGCGTATCGAACTATCAAACCCGCATTACGGATTGTTCAATTTTAGATATTAAGTTCACACGGGAGAGAGAAAGAGAGCGAGGTTAACAGATAACGGATAAAATAATTAACAAATCGAGTGAATGTCAGCTCACGCGCGATAGAATCATCGCGCGTATAAGAGAACGCGCGTCGTGCGCGTTATCGCCAAGAGTTGTCCTCACACGTACCCACTGATACGGTATATGTACGTAACAGTAGTTGCTCGTTTATCTTAGTTAGTCTGTGTATACATACGTATGTAACGTTTTTTCCACGTTTGACTTAGTACCTTGTTTTTCCCGTGACTGAATAAGCTTTCCGAAAAATCACTCACCGTGTGACTCACTCGGCTGTGTGCGATTATTCGCGCGCGTGTAAATATTAAAAATGTTTTATTGTTGAACACGTATACAGTTTCTGGTTTAGATTTTTTCTTCGAAATTTATATTTATTTTATTATAAATCGAAAAAATCATCAAACTTGTGTAACTTTTTAACGTGAGTTACACGAAGACACACACACAAGTATCACCTTTGAAGTTGTTATTTACCTTGTTGAGAAGAGTGGGATTGTGCAGTTCGTCCAAGGATGGCCTGTGGGCTGCCTGGATGCTCATGATATTCCTGTAATTGTCTAATCTGGGCAGGGCTTCCCTGGTCATGTGTCTGAGGGACTTCTTGGTCTCCTGTTCGCCCAGAAGACTCGCCCGACCTTCGAGACTATCGACCCGGTTCACGTGGAATCTGGTCCTCCTTAGAGGATTCAGTTCCACCGTTTCCGAATCGGTGTCGTTGCCGTTTATTCCGTTTTCGTGTGCCATTTTTTTTTTCCGCACTGTTCGTTACCACTTGCTGTTTCCCGTTTGTTCGAGTGCGCGCGCGCGCCTAAGAGCAACGGGAAAATTACGATGGGTATATTGCGATTCAATGCACTTGATAGAGCTCTCGGGCTGGCTTGTATACAATGACCGATCAAACGGCAATCCAATTTCTCTCCTCGGTTTCCTCTTCGAGAATTTATCGATTCGTCAAAGCGAATGGCCGATAAAGACCTGCCGACAAAATTTGATTGTTCGATTACATGCATTTGTAATTGTTATTCTCTTTTCTTGAAATAAAAATCCAAATGTCGCTTCGTTTAACGCATTACATCCGTACATACTTGATTAAAATATTTCGGAATTTTATATAAAAAAATATAACAGATGATATATACAGAAATTTCAATTACGAGATAACGGATAATGGACTTCTGACCACACGGTGAATTTGATATTTTAGTCGCGACACGAGTTTGATTTTAAGATAAAGTTATCCTTGGAAACACACGACGCAAAGTTATTCTTGGAAAAAAGACACAACAATATATCGCGAAAATCACTTAAAGATTAATATTTTTGATGGTTAATCTTTTGAAACAATTATGTAACATATTATCGATTAAAATTGTATTTGTTACTCCATTAAAGATAGAACTTGCACGGTCAGCAATACATTCCTGAGATTTGTTTCTTTTTCTTCATCTTCGCATGTCCACCCGGACGAAGAAAAAGAAAATCTCTTTTTTTTATAAGACAAAGAAAAAGAAAAACTCTCTTTGTTTAGGTGAAGTATTTTATAAGAAGCTTGTGGGAGGTTCGAGACAAGAAACTCGAGAGAGTTCAAGGTGAGAGGTCACAAGGTGATGGAGACTTGGTTGGCCTTGTCTACCGATCGCGTCAATTAAATAACGAGCGCTGTACGTGGGTGTACCAATTATGAGGATTACCTCTGACCACGTAACGTCTCATCGCGATTATCTCTGGTTCCCGGAGTGGGTTAATGCACGAGTTCAAGAGAAACTAACTACGCTTCGATGCGCTTCGTCTTTTGTCTTTTTTTTGTTTTTTTTAATCTACTAGTTTCTCACGCACGTGATGCGCGTGACAGCGCTTTTCGGCACCACACAGAGTTTCCATCGAATCATCGTCATCACGTCCTTAATTACACACCAAGAGAATCCATGCTACATGCGCTTTCTCCGAACTCTCTTCCAAACACTTTGAACGCAATCCTATGAATAGTAGTAAATTTGTTTTAAAAGCGCATAAATTTTCCAACAAATCCGGCAGATCTTCATTCAAACGCGAACAATACAATTACGTAATACAAGATACACATACATGTACAATAATAATTCCATCTCATTAGAATAAATAAACTTGCCAGAAACAAAGTTTTTATATTGCGGAACAAATTGCGAGAAGACGATTCGATAAAAATAAATTGTAACACGGATCGATATTCAACTTGATCGATGCAATTAATTTTATTGCTTATAGGTACATAATTAATCATATATATTGCTTACTCTTTAGATCGATTCTGTTTTCGTGTCTAGTTACATCCTTTTATATGAAACGACATATTCGCTACGAAAAATTGCGCACTTTGCGTCACGATGTACAATATCGACTGGTAACATTGACTGGTAACGTTACATATAACAACGCACTTGACGACGGTGATACACACGCGTCGCACATTCGAGTGTGGCTAATTAATTCATCAGATTGACATTTTCATATGATGAATTGAGCGCGCGCGCGTGTGTTTTGCTATAAAAGCCGACGTTGAAGAACGTCAGTGCAATCTCATTCATTGTGCTTTTCGCGCGATTATTTGCATCTCGCGCTTGAAACCGATCGGCCATATCTTAATTAACAGCTAAGCAAACAATTACACCGATCCTCGAAAAACGTTTTCTGTGCGCGCGAGATCGAACTGTTTGCCTTCGCCTATGGCGCCTTTTTATTAACGGTCGGACGCGCACGGTTGAATAACGAACGGATGCGGAATTATTGTTAGGAGCGTCGTTTGTGTTTTAAAGGCCGTCGTCGAGAGGCGTCCGCGAGACGCACGCAGCAAGATAAGTCGTCGGCAGTTAGTTGGTCGATTTATTCGGCGTTTATTGCACCAACGTTTATTGCCGCGTTACGCAGACAAACCTTGGCGACGGAAACGCGCGGAAAACGAAATTCGCGCGAAATATATATTTTTTTTTTTTTTTTTTTTTTTTTTTGCGACGGACTGTACGAGAATGAGATATCTCGCGAATGTACGATTCTTCGGGGAATTCGCGATATCTCAGATTCGCAACGACAGACAGACCTTGTTTAGCCATTCTCTAGAGGCGGCAGATGAGTTATTCATTCGGGAAACCGGATCATCGAATGTGATTCCTTCATGTGAGATGTGAAATTAGCAGTTCTTCCAACGTGTTCTTAATACCGAACAATTACTGATAAAATATGCAAATTGTTAAGACCCTCCCCATCGTCGTACCGATATATCCAAGACTGGATATATACTCGAGTATATCCAAGATGCAATTGTGCGATTTTCAAATAGCGACGACGATTTTCAAATCGTTGTCTCGTGCGTTTTGACGATGACGCGCCGCGAAGAATAATTAATGTTCTCGGACATTTCTTTGAAACTCTCTCCCGAAAAAAGGTCCTTGCGTAAGATTGAAGGACGTTAATTTTGTTGCCAAAAATAATTATTCAATAACCAAGTTTTTTTTTTTTGTTTTTTGTTTTTTTTTTTTTAATTAAATATCAGTTCTTCAATAAACCGAAAAATTGAAAGTTTAATACGTCAAAAACGGCCCTGTGGATGTACGCGAAGAAGGGTTTCAATGTGATATAACCGAATCCGCTAAAGAGTGGTTTAAACTGGTTCAAATCCGGATTCGAATACGGTGCGGATCCGCATTTAATTAACTTTTCATTAAAACTATTTGTGAGAGCGCATTCTTATACGCCGGCTATTATGTCGAGCTCGGCTCGCATCTGCAAACCAGTTTCAAACACGGGCTCGAATGTGAACGCGCACGTATTATTCCACGATTAAAATATATATGTGCGACAACCGGTATTTATTACAGTATACCGATTTATGCGCATAAATTACAGAAGAGAAAGAAAGAGAAAGAAAGTTTGAGAAAAAAAATTCGAAAATCTTTTACTGTCCGAAGAAAAAACTTGCACTGTCTTCCAAGACAAACAACGTCTGACAGGCGCTTAATATTTCTTGATCATTTCTTTCAAATGCCTTTTAAATCAGATGATTGTCCGGATTGCAGCAATTTCGATCTCTTTTTTTTTTAATCAACAAGCCACCGTAAAAAAATCGCCGTTATTTTAAATTCCAACAAAATATTCCTAACATTTTGCGATAATAAACCAGTTACATTATCTCTCTCTCTCTCTATTCTTTCTTCTGGGAAAAGTGACAATGTAATGTGCTGCTGCTCGTTCGTTATTTTCAGCCGTGATCTGCAACGAGCAATTTTCATTCCGCGAAGTTAAAATCATAAAACTTTCGTGCAAAAGTTCGAACTCGTTAATAGAAATTGGTCTATTGTCTTGACCGAGACTGCAAAATACTCGACTTTAAAGAATTCGGAGGATTTCGAGAGTTTTTTTTTTGGAAAAGTAAGAGAAATACACGCATGAAAAGGGAACACACGTTCAAAGAACTCAACGAAATCTCTCTATTTGCGGTCATCGTCGTATTTGTAGCTGCCGCATCAGCCGCTTTTTGCTTCCTGTGGCATCACTGAGTGAGATAAAGATCGCGAGCGATTCTACCGCGAAATTTTCAGTGATGGCTTCAAACCGATCAAATCCCTGTCTATTGTTATAATATGCACTCGACCGTATATTATAACAACAGTAATCTTTGATAAAGTTATATGCATTCTGAAAAAAAAAAAAAACTGACTAAACTTTTGATATAATTTCGAGGTTTCGATTGTGATCGAAATTTGATTTACTATAAACAGAGACACGGTAGTATATCACGGTAGTATAGAGATCTTCTTTCTGATAAAATTTTTTATTCTGAATTTAAATGTATGCGAACTTAAATATAGAAAATATTTGTATCATATCGACGAAAATATAGATTAAAAAAAAAAAAAAAAAAAGATAAAAGAAATGAGAGTCCAATAACGAAATTCTATTCCTGAATAAAATCGATTTGACGCTATGTGCGATATAAATGATTACAACGGAAAGAAACTTTGTATCGAACGCGAATGAGGTTCGCGAAAGGTGAACAAAACATCCATTTAATCTTCGTTAGGAACAAATCTAACTCGGATGAGAGTTTGTTTCTTTATGCCGCGTCGAGACACATGGACGCGAGAATTGTGATGCTTATTATATAAAGTGAAACACGCGCGCGCGAGATCTCAAGTCAGATCTTTTGTCTTTTGATTTCACTAAACGTGCGTCTCTGTTACTTTTTTCTTTTTTTTTTTTTTTTTTTTTTTT
>QVNW01000948.1:0-29946 GCA_014825475.1 Pseudomyrmex flavicornis | reverse complement strand
ATTTATATAACGTCATTAGTAATTTCCAGTTCCAGGAGATATCCGTCAATGGAAACAATTAGAAATCCGGAACGATAAGTAAACTAGTTTCTTGCGCACACGTGTGAGGATACATAAGCGTGTTAGATAATGTGGCACACGATGTGCACACACAGTACTGCTCGTAATAATCCGCTTGATTGAGTTGGCAATATCGTTACAGTGATTTCGCTCTGTACGAAAATACATGCGGCAGAGATTATTTATCGCGGTGTACCCTTTCCTTTCCTCCCTTTTTCGCCTTCGGTTCGAGTCGGAGATATATATATATATATATAAAGAACAAACGATTTAAGAGATTACAGGCACAAAACCCTCGGTAACAAGTAACATAAGAATAGAAATACGATTTGACGAGGACGAAAAGTAGCGGAGAAATCGAAATGGAAACAAGAAGGTGCTTGCTCCTTCATATCGTATCGTGATTTGTCGGGACAATGTGTTCCGATTTAACGAACACCCGTCCCCGACGACGAAGCGCGGAGATGTCGTCGCTGATAATGCAGATGTTCGATCGGCGACAAACACGTGATATTGCGATAGTGAACACGAATAGCAAAATCACAGAGAGGGAGCAGCGAGAGAGAGAGAGGAAGGGAGAAAGAGAGAAAAGGATAAGAGATAAAAAGGCGAAAGGTTGAATCGTGAAAACGAGCTGCCGACAGGGGAGGTTACGTCGCTGACGATGCAACGTTAGAGATAAAGCAAGCGTACTTCAAGGGTGATTGGAGGATTTGCAGTTATATTCACACTCTCAGGAATGTTTAGGTAAATGATTAGGACAAAAAATATCGCACATACCCTACATACATTTCTTTTATTTTGTATCTCTAAATTGTATCGTTCGCACGCGTATTGTTTCATAGTATTCACTTTGAGACTCGAGAAATATACATCGTTAAATTATTCGGTAATAATGTCGTAAATTGCGAAATAATGTTTCTAAAACCTCTTCTTCGATTAATTAATTTTGTCAATGATCATGCTATACATATATAATATGTACGCGATTTAGTCGTACCAATGTCTTAAAAATTGACACCGGAGAGATGCTTGTATATCTGTACCGCGCTGAGAGAAAAGGACAGAAA
Organism: Pseudomyrmex flavicornis; assembly: GCA_014825475.1. Taxonomy (NCBI): domain Eukaryota; kingdom Metazoa; phylum Arthropoda; class Insecta; order Hymenoptera; family Formicidae; genus Pseudomyrmex; species Pseudomyrmex flavicornis. Next base: position 28,816 of record QVNW01000948.1, on the reverse strand, counting down.
TACATCTGAATGAATCGAGAAAACGAGGCACACCGAGAGATCTCCTCTGCTGAGAGATTCGACAGAAAAGATACGGTGCTCTCGTTGCGGAGCGCTTTGTGGTTTTTATTTATTGACGGAGAAATGTTAGGGGGAATCAGGGATCACAAGACCGAAAGCGCGTTCAATGAGTTTGGACTTACGTCAGAGGCGAACAAGCATCCTGCACGTGTCAGTTTAGATCAAAGCGTGGAAATCATCGCTTCCTAACAAGGAAAACGTTCCGCGACGAGTTCGCTCCATCCCCATGCGGGGGAGGAACGCTCCAAGTAGTTTCGATGAAAATATTATCTCGCGCGCTAGAAAGCGTCGTCCCCCTTTACACAATCTCTCGTCGTAATCCGACGTGATGGGCAAAAATTGAAGAATATTCGCATAATGTACGAGATACGTCCGAAATATATTTGGATTAAAACCGTAAACAAAACGCGCCGCTAATTAAAAAACGAGAGTGTAGGTGGTTTTCGCGGAGTTTCCGCGCGCGACGCGAAATTATTTTTATTTTCACTCGATATATATCCTCCAAACGCACACAGAGAATGCGCATGTATGAATGTTTTCCGTTCTATAGAAGTCGGTAAACCTCTTTGCTATTCCGGTGTGTACGAGATAAATATTTCGCGAACATATATTGCTTCGTCGTGTATATTCTTTATTTGTCACATCCGCCCAATAGCGTGCCGTTGAATACGATATATGTTTCGAATCGGACATTATGAACAAATCACAGATGATGAGATCAAAGAACCGTCCGGATACACGTTACCGTTGGCCGATTTAAAAGCTGCAAAATTGGAAAAGTACGCGGGATTATGATATTCAATACAAATTCCGCTTTGAAATCCCCGCACATGTTGTATACAGAAATAAAATTCTGAATTCCCCTTTAATGATGCAGAAATGTGTTTTATTAATTTTTCCGATATATCGAGGTTAGGTTTCTATTTGTTAGGAGAAATCTCAGAATTTTTCGTAAGTTTTCTCTTATATATATATATATATATATATATATATATATATATATCAATTTGGGATAACGTAAGTGTACGTGTGTAAATGTGAGGACATTTTAATTTGTTTACATTAATAAGAAGACAGGCGAAGCAATAATTTCTTCTCAACAGTTTTCTTCACACTGGACGCCAACAATTACATAAGATACTGTAAATCGTCTTTGTATTATTCAATACTTATCACGGCCTCTATTTATCGTCTCTCGTATATTTCACGTAATATTTAGCGTGTATAGTTGTGTGTGTGTGTGTGTGCGCGCGCGTACGAAGTGGTAGCCTATATTTGCGTTGCACTCGAGCCAAGGTACGTTCCAACCCGCATAATGACCACCTCGAATCGGCCACCGGGGTGGATTTATGTCCAATTATTTTCTTTCTTGGTCTTCAACGGAGGACACGTCCGGCCAACGAGCACAAACCTCGAGCAACCACGAGAGTTCTCGAAACAATCGCACGTTGGCGTATGATTGAAGATGACGAGTTGAAGAATTACGCTATTATTGTCACGTAGAATTTTTCTCTGGTCTTCTCGAAGTTAGGTTTTCTCAAATCTCAGGCGATGCTACGAAAGTAATAAAACATCGAGAGATTTCCGATTGAGTAAAATTGCCATTTTTCCGTCCAACGGCAAAAAATACTTCCATTCCAACTGGTGAATAATAACGAACAAAGACATTGCCGTGCAATTTAATTTGACAACGGTCATCGGTGATATTCTTGAACGGCGCACCTCGAACGGAAAGATGCAATTAACTCGGCAATTTGGCTCGCAACTTCATTGATCGACGTTAACTCGTAACCCTTAAGGTTTAGGTCTTCGACAGAGAGGAGAAACTTTATTGGCGGCACGAATGTTTGCATTTCCATAAGTCTTCGTTTTAATTTACCCCCCGATGATCCAGCCCTAGGACGCCGTAGTTGAGAAGCCCTTAGGGTAAACCGTCCTGAAATTGTCCTGTGTCACGTAGCTTATTCGAACCAATGGACGGCGCCTGAGCGGTGGACGCGTCGTGTAAATTATTTCATTACGAAAGAACACACACACACACGTACATACATCGTCGAATTAATGTCGACTTACGACTCACAGCTAACTCATCGTTTTCTGGGAAAAACGTATTTGTACCAATCGACATCACCGCGACGACGGGCAATTCGTTAAACGCGACAAAACAAAAAAATAGAAACGAACGACGTCTAGCGGTGACAATCATTGATGAACGCGACTCGGCACATTCGAGCGGGAGAAGGACTTCCCGCATTGTACAGATCGGTCGAATCCGCGGGTGGTCGACTTATTGCATCTCGCAACGTGAATTCGTAAAAAGACAACTGACTGACCTCCAGCTGAGAAATTAAATGCTGCTGGCCTAAGTTAAATTTATCCGCGGGATCAATGAACTTCGGTCTATCGTCGTGACGAAACGATTGCGAACTGTACAAAAAAGACCGGCGATTTGCCGGTCAGAATAATCGGCCGATGATGCCGTAATTTCAGCATGAGACAAAGACAGAAAAAAAAAAGATATGCAAAAACCTTCGTCTGAAAATATCGTTTAGAAACAATTCGAGGACGATAGATACGACAAATAAGACAATAAAAAGTGTTACCTAGAGTCCGATAAACGTAAAAATATATTATGCTCATTTCGTTTTTTCTATATTTTTCTGACACAACGTATACAAGTGTATTACGCGCGTATTAGCACGATTTTAGGAAGAATTGATTTTCACAGCAGATGGCTGCGCTTCTCCAATCTTATCTATGACCACGGCAAAAGTCAAACAAAAGGCAGATGTTTGCCAGGTCGCAACGCCATCGATACATAGACAAGTTAAAAGCAAAGTTTTTCAATTCCACGCGAAAAAGAAAATTCTTTAACGTTAAAACAACGAACAAATAACAAGAGTAATTTATAAATAGCGAATTATGTATTGGATAACTAGTATGTAGTGTGTACTCGAACCTATGACAAATATGCTGTCTCTTTATCTTTTGTAACATTATATTATTCTCGTATATTGAAAACAATCAGTATATTTAAACAGTTTAACATAATTAAACATTTTCATCTTTGTGTCATAGTCACACTCTGAAATCTATTCATACAATTAAAACAAATGGAATTTATTGATGTTAGTGAAATGTTGCAATATTGTGTCTACCAATGTTGCAAATGTTACTTGTTTACAGGAATTTAAAATACGTAGTAACACCGTTGGCTAATTAAAATTTGTTAGAAAAAGCAAGAAACAATGCAAAAGTGAGGTACTTGTTTTAGAACTGCGGTCTGTATCTGACGAGATTAATAAGCGCGGCGAGTATATTCTAGTATAGTGTGCAAAATTTATCGATGATAGAAATCAAAAATTTAAAATAACCACGAAATATTTTACATGTGTAAAATACAAGTCGCAATTATTCATAACATTCGATTGAACGCGGAAGTAAAGCAAGTGATCAACCTTTTCAAGAATAATTACTGAAATTAATGACGGAACAATGGAGGGGCTCTTATAACACGGGTAAACAAACTTTCTTTGTTGTAAATCTCTAATACCGAGAACAATGGCGTCCGTTGTTTGCCGGCTTTAAAGCATGCCATACTACCAAACTACAATCCCCCCAATACCGCTCTGGATAATTATTAAATGAAGCTGTCACTTTCATAACCGTGATTAATGATATTTAATGAAAGCTAATGGATGCGAGTTATATCATGTGATTATTTGATCAAACGAATGTGCGTTTTACGATATGCGTTTGCTCAACTTAAATCTGTTTGCCGAGCGTGGATGACATCTCGAGATAATAAGGACGAGTCTAATGACACGGTTGCGTCATATTTAGTTCGCGTGTCATTATGAAACTAGAGGAAGGAAGAGAGAGAGAGAGAGAGAGAGAGAGAGAGAGAGTGCAAAACTAATGAGAATCTTTGTAGTCTATGATATTATTAATGTTTCCTATAGTGCATTTTAGTTTATTATACGTCTGTCAATATCTATACCGTATCGTTTCAAAGCAACTTTTATGATAATCTATCATATCTCGAGACTTTTTCAAGCACATTTGAAATCTTTTAAATTCTTATCATTAATAAAAAATCCAAACCTTTATAACACAGTATTAATAAAGATTAATTGTGTATGTATATGTACATTTTCGTAACGTCCATTATAAATTCAATGGACTTTTATAACTTCATGTGACATCTAATAAACATCAATAGAAGTTTTATATAGAATGGTGTTCCGTGTGAATATTTTAGCAGTTCCAAAATCAGCCTCCGCTTATAAAATGATAAACAAAGTTCTTTTACAAAGATACTACTGTATATTTTATAAGTAATATTTTCTTGTAATAATAAATATTTGTATCTGTATACGTGTAAAATATAATTTCCCGATAAATGATAAGATAGATTTCTGTTTCATACATCTGTTTCATGAACTGCTTGCTCCATCTGTCTAATATAAATAATACGAAATATTTCTAGCAAAATATTCAGAAAAATCGATGTACATATTGTTAATGAACAAACAAAAACAAATATTTTATGACAATATACTTGAATTAATATTCTTACAATTTATTTTAAAAAAATAAAGTTTATTTGTATTAAAAATTAATATATTATACGTATTTTTATGCATATGTACATATCGACATCCGACAATTTAGTATTTATATAAATAGGTTATCTATTTTGTGCAATATCGATGATGTAAACTCCTTCTTTGAACATTTCGTTACCATTTGCCGATTAGTTCTATAGCATCAGCAAGTTATAACATTATTATTATTGTATGTATTATTATTATATTATACGTTAATTATATTGTACGTTTTTTTATAAAGTATAGTTTGCTCTTTAAAATAAGTCCTTGCTTGTCATTGTCATATTCTTTTGTTACTAACAAACAATGAAAATGTCAATGTAACAACTTCTTTTATACAATATTCAGACGCGTAGTATATCCTGATATACATACAGATAAGACACATATAGATAAGATGCATTTGACTACTACAGAATGAAGAATAAAATTTCATTTTAATCAGCGAACATTGTAATTGACAATGGAGAAGATAAAAACTTAAATTTATATTAAAAAATTTTTATTTAAATTTATATTTTTAGTTTTAAAACAAATAAGAAAATATTGCCAAAGTAGTCATTTTCTAGAATTTTTATTTTATCTCAATCTCTCGAAATTCTGATAGCGAAATTCCGAGATTTGAATTTAGCGCATCGAAATCTGCGATTCTAAAAGAATTCTCTTTCTTCGAACTGATAAACGAAGACTATATTGTACAGCTGTAATCAATGATCTTTTCTTCACTTTAATAGCTTTTTGATAATGCGGAGATACGCTTTTACGATGACGTTAATAATAGAAACTTAGAGTAGTAAATTTTTCCACTAAAATTCTCTCTTTCTGATTACACTCATATATCCATTTATAGCGCTTTACGAACGTTATCAGAATCAATCTTGCGTGCGTCGAGATATCGATACCGTTCGATTCTCGCGGCTAAGTTATTAATACCAAGTAGTCACTTTCTGCAGCTTAGCCCATGTGTATGATCGAGCAACGATCGTTATCTACGTACACGCGTCGAGCATGGCTCATGTCAACGAGAGAGAGGAATAAAAGTGGCATGTGAGTACTTATCACGCATCGTTGAACCGCAACTTATCCGACTGTAACGTCGAGTTCCGAGGAAACGTTATCTCGCTTATCGGCCGAGCTTCTACGCTTCCATGAACGCAACATCCGCTGTTTCGCGCGATCTTTAAAAATTATATATTGTAAATGCCACCGAACGGAAAGATTTCAAAAAAGATACATAAGAATAATAATAATGAGCTTATTATTGTGATAGCGACGTGTCGCTATCTCCGATAAGATTTCCTTATTGATAGCGCAACGACATTTTGAATTTACGACACGAGACAAAAATGAATAATTATTATTATATTTCATCAAATAAAAGTCTAAATCTCGCACATTATCTCATCGTCAACGCGTATCCACTGTTTTGTTCCCACAATCACCGGCAGCGAAGTTTGCTATTCCAAAACCTTTTCATTATCTGTACAAAGATCACGATTATACCGAAAGACGTTGCGCAATAATAAATATTCGTTACATACATCCGTGGCACAATTAACGTGTGAACGTGTAATTTTTCGAAATTGAAGCAGAGATAACAACAAGGGAAAAAGACGGAAAGTCTATCAAAAGAACGTCGTGAGAACGCGAAGCGAGAAATAAGATAGAGTAGTGGATTGATGCAACCTAGTTCGATCAACCTAAATCTTTCTACTTTGAGGTTGAGTTATTGTTAAAAAATTCTTTGCAATCGATGTGTGCTGGACTCGAGCTAATCGATGGAAGATCGACGACATTAGAATAAATAAGGGATAGGTGAAAGCTAATTTGAAGACGCGATTCTAACGAGCATCTGCGATGTACACGCTAGAACACAAGACGGGAGAAATATCGAGGTGAGAACGAAACATCGAGACTTGATCGTCTTACGCGTTACGATGCCTAATCGGTCGAACAAGACTTTCATCAATGATTAATGAAACGGTATGCGATCATCTGCGATATTCTTCGGAGATAAACGTCAATTTTTCGCACTTTCAGTTGTTTAACGGTGAACGAACATGTTGCGAGCATCGACTTCTGATCGGTGACTTTCAATCATTGTGTGACTTGTTTTTATTTTCACGACAATTTCTGCTGAACAGCGGAGAGAAGAGAAAATGCAATTAATTACAAAGAAAATACAAAGATGAAATTTAACGTAGATGAGATCTGCAACTTTTTCAAAAACTAGCACGGAAGAAATTAATTTCGAAGACGTGCGCGAATCGAATCGATCGATTGAAAATCGTATTCGATGCGCGACGATTGCAAGCGGCAATAGAGATCGCGATGAGAAAGAACCGAACGACTCCCGGAAGAGAAGATTACGGCGGACGAAGACCTACGACGGGGCGCGATGGAGAGGGGCAAACACAACGCGCGGTTTCCTTCGAAACACGACCGGCGTCACGTTCAAGACGCCAAGCATTCGTACAAGCAGCCGTGCTCTACGTCGGTTGATACTGTTCCACCTTCTCGTAGTCCAGCCGGTTAGACAGTTGTCGAGTGCCGCCGGTCGGACTCGTCCCGTCGATTCGCGCGACCGTTTTTCCGTGATTGACGCACGAGCGGATCTGCAACTCTGTCTGTCATCGTGTCTTGTTCTCCGTTTTTTGTGCCTTTATCGTAGTTGACAGAACGGTTCTAGCTTGCTAGTGGAAATCTCGTCGAAACACGTGAGTAATATCAATTGTAGTTCAACAGATTTGCGGTATTTTCGAGATTCAAATTACGTCGATCAGAATAAAATTTTTTCGTACGTGTTGTCACAAATTCTATGCTTTTTTTAAATATTTGAAACTTAAGAAAAATGTCACATTTGTATTGAAATGTGCCATTAAAATATAAATGATACAATAAAAATATAAATAATACAATATAAAAATATAAATGATACAAAAATCTTTATATTGTATTAAATTGCTGACAACGAGACAATTATTCAAGATAAGCAAGATTTGACTGTAAAGCGAGAAAAGTATAACGCGAGGTGTGGGCTTAAAGTTAATTATCACATCTTAATTCTCAGCAGCGCGTAAATCTACCGCGAACACATTATATCTCATGGATAATAATTGGTTATCAAACTAAGCGATCGGGCTACTTGATTGTTAATTGCGCTATAACGGGGCGCGCACGTCATCTATTTTTAATAATGCTGATTATGCTGATCGCGAGACTCACGCATATAGTATTATACTAATAAATTATGTATAAGTGCGTTATCTGTTTTTTTTTTGTTCCAACTGCTCCGACTTGTTGCAAGCCGCGAGGTTTAATTTAACAAAAATTAGAATTTGTTTTGGCGCCGAATTCCTGTTATCGCATGAATGATGCGCTATCGCCGTTATTTTCGCTGTTAATGACGAATAATGAGTAATTGATAAGAAATCGCGAAAAGTCACTTGCTATAGCGCCGATAACACAAGTATCTAAGAAAACGTTTCTTTCTAGAAAAAAAAAAAAAAATAAACACTCGAGCGCTTTTATCTCTTATAAAATATGTGATAGAGTATTTTTGTGATTAGTCACACGATAAATGATTATTAATGGTTATTAATTTCAAGAGGTTATATATAAATGTGTTTTATATCGAGTAAGACGAGCATTTCACATTGAACTCGAAAATGTGCAAAGTATGGTCACGGTCATGTTTTTTGGAACATAAGATCGCTCACGGCAAAGGGCACTTGAAAACTTTCTCGGCAAGTTGCCGTATATAGTTGCAGTCGATATGTTCACATGTTCGAACGAAGATGGTAATAAAACGATATAGAACCAGTTGGACGGTGGTCATGCGAGTTTTGTGAATCGCGAGAAAAAGAAAGAAAGAGAGAAAATTGTTCATCACAACGACAATGTACGCTTTATTCTGGTTTGTTCGCTGATCACTTTGTTATCAATCGCACGCGCGTTTATTACGTGATCCATCCAAGGTCATCGTTCTTCGCAATTGATTCTGTTTACGGTTCTTTTGCCCACACGCTCGTTTATTGATACGTTATGTGCGAAGAGTTGTTCCATCAATCGTCTTTTTTTAATTTAATAATTTGACGCGTTCCTTGATCAACTCGTAATTGCAAGCCAACGTAGTATTGCGAATAAATTGCGATTTAAGCAAAATTGCGCTAAAACGTTCTTGCTTTCACGACCGTGTGTCGCGCGCATCCGCGAAATTACACGCTCAATGAAGATTGTAGGGTACGTAGGGATACCGTAATTAAATGAACCGCGGCGCGCACTTTGCCGAATACATCCGCGCATATATAGCGCCCGGTAACACGGCTAATCAAATATCTGTTACATGCGAGTTATGTGAGCAACTTTCGAGGAAGTAATATCCACGCAGTGTGTGTTTGGCTTATAATCATCGCCGTATACACATCGGGATCTGTGTATAATTATTGCCTTTTCGTTCCACTAGAGTAGATAAAGATCGTTAATTTTCTGAAAATCAATTTGCATATCTCTCATCAACCCATCTCTCATGCCTCATCAGCAAAAAAACCTGTTCAGTACTCGTAATTATAGTGATTTAGCAATTCTAATATAAAAAAAGAAAATATTGAAAGAAAAGTGTACGAAAGTATGGAAAATGTAATATCTATTACCTTTTAAAATGTTTCTGACGGATAAAATTATATTAAACACACACACACATATTTTGCGCGCTAAACGAATATTAATTAAAATTTTTCCTGCCAGAGACAAAAGCTCTACTGTGATCTCACAATATTATTATTAAATTCTTTATTTATTTTGTCTCTAGGCAAAAAAAAATCGAATTTTATTTAATACATAACAAAAGCAATTATTGTTGCGCCAACCTAATAACTCGCCACTAAATCTGAACGTAACGACGAGACGTTCCTTCAATCCATGCGTCAAGACTCGCACAGGAAGGAAATCTATGAAACACACTTATTACAGTTACAAGGAAATGATTACGTCAGAGAAAGTATCATATGAAAAGAAACGCGATTTGATCGTTGCAGCGCGGTTTGAGCGGTTGTGATTTCGTCAGACAGTCACGTGAGAACCGATTGTTCTCGGTCATGCTCTTGACTCACTTCCCTCGTTCCCGTTGGACTATTTTGTATATAAAACTCTCTTTTGCATGTATTTCATTTTGATATCATATACACATATTGTCTATAAGTTTTCTGTCATTAATAAGCGGATACTTCCGCGAATAAGTCTATTAGTTACTTTCCCCACGCGCATTACGAGAGAAGAAGCTCCAGACGCATCGTAAAAATAATAGATTCAGTAGTACGGTACAATGTAACAGCGGATACTGTTACATGACTTTTTTTCGCGCGCATCGCTGCACTCGGGAAGTGCATTTCTATTTCCTCGGCGGAATTGATTCCGCCACCGCGAGAATTTCTCACCAATTTTCAAGAAAGAGTCTCGCAACCGTGAATTTATATTGTGCTAAAAAAATATCAAAATAAAATAATTATATTAAAACTTTCTAAGTTTGTTAAAGTTTTCGTGTGTTAAAAGTGGATTTTTTATAAATACATGTAGAAAGTGACACAAATGTGAACAAACACATGCTTGCTCTGCTCTTACAAATTATATTCCACGCGCAGGAATCTCAACACAACAGATTAACATTTACATTATCCCAAAATTGGGGAAAAAAAAACTCATTTGAAATGAAAATTTTTTACCTTAATTACGACGCCGACAAATTGTCAATTCAAAAATTTGTCAGATATTTCCAATCGAGATATTTGTCGGTCGTTTTACAATGTCCGCGTACGATGTGTACGAGCAGGCATCGAGTTTTAGCGTATCGCGTGGTGTGCCGTAATTCGAATGGCACGCGATTGTTCTCAGTGCCAACCGAGATTTATCGTCACGGAAGCGCATCAACTGTATGAAAGCCGAGTGTCGCATACAAATGCACCGCGATTCTTTCTTCCTCTCGAGCGTTATTTTTTATGAGAATAAGCGAGCACTTTATACGCGAGTTTTCTCTAATATTATAATATCGTAAAGTCTGAGAATCGTTTCTTATTTTTTTTTCTGAACTCATTGAGCGCGTTCGGAATGTAAAACGCGGTATCATTTTTTTCGCCTTTGTATAATTAAATCTCTATTTTCTCACGTTCGCGTAAATGGCACAAAACGCTTCAATTTACTTTATTTTCTGTTAGACACAATCAAAGAAGATCGCGAGCGGCAGGTGGCAACATACATTGGTGTGGCGCGCAGTGACAATGATTAGAAAGTAAAGATCCACAGGAAAAAAAAGCCCTCATATACGAATAAGTCTTATATCTGGTTATTAATTGCAACAGAAATATTGTAATTATATACAGTTATATACGAGGTCGTCTCAATCTCACACATATAATTATTTAATTATCAGAATCGAACTCGTTCATATATGAAAGATTTTTTTTTTTCACGGACACGTTCTTTTCTCAATTCCGTTCTCCGACGTACGGCATAGCAGCCGCTCAGCGAAGCAGTTAAATGACGATTATACTTTCGTGTATGTATCTTGATGTTGCGTATGTTCTTCCTTTCAGGTGAGATTTCTATATTTAGGCTGCTGCGCAGCTTTGTGTCGCAAATACCGCCCGCTTTATTTGCATACAAAGCGGCTCGGGTTACATGCATCGTGTTTCGCCTTATTGAAAAAGCGGCGCAATTGTGTTTCCACCATTCGCTATGTACATCACATATGTATGTGTACACACTCTGTGTATCACTTGACTCATCCTCCGCGGCGCAAAAAAAAAAAAAAAATGAAAAAAAACACCTCGCACGCCAGTCTCAAACTTCTCTTCGCGTTAGCGTCCGACGAACGGACGCGTCTTGGATTTTCTTCGTCGCGAAAGACAACGACGATGAACGGACGCATAGTTAATAGAGCGGTGCCTTCGTGGTTCGTTTGAAAATTTCGATCGTTAAAAGAAACCGCGCTCATCTATCTTTATGTACCGTTCACCTCTTTTAGTGGAAGATTTTCCCGACGAGCGACGGCTCGTTTGGCAAAGATACTGTAAGATATTCCAAGCAAGCAGTCCAATTTCTAAACAAAAAGAAAGAATAAAAAGAAGCTGCGATTCTTTAGTCTCTAACGGAGCGAATACTCGAGGAAGAACCGGCGTGAAATGTTCGGCCCGTTCGCAGGCACAAATACTCGTAGAAATTGCAATAACCCGCAACCAAATAACGATCGAGTTTCTCGCGTCTCGCAACGATAACTCATCGAATCGAAAGCTGAAAGCCCGGTCGCCTGACCAGAAACTTTTTGCATGACTGTATCGTATCTGTTTATTACTTTCTATATGTATCGCCTAAAAAAACATGTTTACAGTCTTGTTGTGTACATGTAATTGTTTATTTGTACATAGCGTAAACAAATCCGATACGAATCTTTTCTTCTCTGACTGAACAAAACGATATACGCGAACGCCGACACACTTTTGGCGAACGTTGTGCGCCGCGCCAATCGCGATTTCCATAATTGCGTTTTATTTTCGTTTGGTGCAAATTAACGCTAGCTGTGCGCGCGTTTGTGTTTCGGCGGAATTCGCACGTACGTGATACCGCACAGTGCGCGTAGAGAAACATTACGCACGGGAGCGCCGTGTAGTCATTGATGGCACGCACTGTACCGTTACGTCGTCACGCTGAAAAGATTAAACCAGCGGAACCGCGGCTGCGTATGTATGTACAATCGGGAAAAGCCTCCCGCGTACTTTTGCGCGCTCCGAACAGTTTGACATACGACCGCGTTAAACGCAAACCGCAGAAATTCATCAAGGCGTGAGTAAAAAAATTCGCATCTATCTCTTTTTCTTCTTCTCGTCACGTGTTTTTTCTCTTCTCGCGGATCTTTCTCCGCGAGCTACGTCGACCGAGCGATTTATCGGCGAGGCATGAGTAAGACGATCATGAAAGCGGAAATACGAATACTTAATTGTTGAAATGTACTTAACGCGCGTTCTTTCTGTCCCTCTCTTTCTCGTCGTTTTAACTCCTCATTGGACTTCTTATTATTTTTAAATTCGAATCCGTAATATCTGTCGATCGTATCGACAGTGGTCGCAAGATAAAAATACGCAACGCGAAACTCGTCGAACTTCGACGATCGATGAAATGTCCTCGTTATAGACATCGCGATCGCAAATCTGAAACGCAACGAACAATCTCTAATTGAAAAAAAAAGAATTGGACAAAAAGAATTTTATCGCTACACATCGTAAAGGATGAGCGACATAAAAATAGAAAGTTATTCGCGCGAACATTCTTTGCTTTCGCGAGTAATTATTTTATCGGCGACAGATGCGAGCCGACACATTGTTTTCCCAGTGTGTCTTTCCGGAGACACAATGATTATACCGCCGATGGTCGCCTGAACGTTGTAATAAAGGACTGTTACGCTTTTCCACTCGCGGATTAACCGTTCCACGTTAAATTGCAACAATGTAGAAACGACGCGTTCTTGTCCGAACAACAACACTCTTGTCAACTGCAGCACCGGTTTTCTTCGAAAACTGTCGTCTTTATTTATTGTCGAAAATTTTTTTTTTTTACACAGATCTCCCATTTATCCATCTAGATTTAAGAGAGACACATAATACAGTTATGGTATTGTTATATAACTCGCGCGAAGAGGAAAGTGTGACTTTCCTCTTTAATAATCGATAAAAGTTCTCTACACGAACGGGTCATAAGAAGCCGTTATAGTTGTGGCTTAGGCATCACGTTTGGTTAGTTTCGTTCGGCCAAGTATTGTCCAAGGCAAGAGGACGTTACTTCGCAGCTGAACCCTTAAGCCGATTTCACGACGGGTTTCTTCGCTCTGATACATCTGGCCGGCACGTGATCGAGGATACTGGCGATTGGTTATTGCAATCCGAGCAATTGATACCTTCGAAGGTATCGAACCGTGAGATCGAAACGCGCTCGCACCGCGGTTTTTCGCGGTGAAATGTTTTCGTGAACGCGATCCTCGAACGCGATGACTATCCTTTCGACGATCGCCAAAGACAATGCCTTCGTAGAAATTGCAGTAAAATGTCCGCAGCTGAGGGTATCGATCTGTGAAATAGATGGATGAAGAAACACATTGCACAAACGAGCATCACTCAAAATACAACTGTGACTGATCATAATAATAAACGACAAGAAACACTGACCGAAATTTTACTTGTTTTTTTTTAATATTGTTTTATTATTTTTTATTCTTTGAGACAAACGAGGAAACCGGAACATGCTATCAGACATGAGTATCTAAGATTCACTGGATTCACTGGATTATTTACGTGAAACTTTAGAGATACTCACATACACACACACACATCCCACAAGTGTTTTAATACAAGAGGTGGAATTTCCACAAGAGTCAACTTTTGCGTGTAAACGTTGTTGCGTGTGTGTGTGTGTGTGTGTGTGTGGTGTTTACGTTACGTACAAACTGGTAATTTCACAGGATAATTCCACGGTAATCATTATAATTGCATGTGCGAACTGTCGCACGTGCAAACAATTAATAAAAGCTCTTTTGACACTATTCCCGCCATTTTATTTACGCAGTGAATAATTATGCGCGCGTAAAATTAACGCGTAATAATTTTGCACGATAAAAAGAGAATTAAGAAAAAGAATGCACGATCACGATCTTGATTCTATCGTTGAAATATGAAGTTTTTATCCCCACTTTTCGATCGTTTACTTTTGCAATTAATGCTCGGTCTAATCGATCATTCAGCCGATCGCTCATCTCCAATCATTTACGATTCTCATTAACGCTGAAGAATTGCAATAGAAATTGCGCGATTTAACGTACAATGTTTTATGTTTAATTAAGGCGCATTCTTATCAGTCACGCTACGAGAGACCAATCTACATACCTAGTGAAATTAAGCGCGTCGAAAATTAGTAAGACGGGCTACGAAGCATCGCGAGAGAAAATCCTTTCGCCGATATGCACGAACGAACATCGAGTAAAAACGGTTCTTTGCAGCGCGATACGAGAGTACATCATCTGAGAAGAAGTTTCGACTTATCACATTGTCACATGAAACATCGCATGAGCAATTTCTCTCTTGATTCTATCGAAACTATAATTGCGAAAACAGACATATCTCAAGGTCGATTTACTTTGCCATTTGTAGTAGTCGCATGCGTATCCAATTTGGAACAACAAAATGTCGTTTCGAAGCCACAGCTAGCCTCCGATCTTTTGCATGGCTTCTCTCTCTCAATTGAGTAGGACTTCCATAATTAAAGTCAACATGAATATTGTTGTTGTTGTTAAAAACAAAGTGAGATTCATTTATAAAATAAACCGAATTCTTCAGATAAGATACGCGCGCACAGTAAAAGTACGTTGCGAGTAATTCTACTTATCTCGCGAGATTTGTACGCGCGGTATACTTTCTATAAAAGTATCTATCGCATTTTTCATCGCAAACATATCAAGGTAAAATTTTCTCATTAGTGTCTTTTTATGATTTTAAATATCTCCAAAGATATTTTATCATATAAAATTCAAACGTGAATAAACATTAACGCGTATGCAATAAAATTGTATGATCTTAATAACCCTTATGTATGTTAGAAAGTAATTTTTTGTGGCACACAATGCACTTTTTCAATAATTCTTCTCTGTCACAATTAATCTTTCAATAAAAACGAAAGAAATTAAAGAACGAAGAAAGGATCAAATAAAACGGAATATATTTTTCTTAGGTAGCAGACCTATTTTTCTGAGACGGAGTGCGCCGGTCTCTGTGAGCCTAATACTATTAAGTAGTTAACAGTATCAAGTTGGAAAAAGAGCTTCCAGTAGTATATTGCTCTTCGAACTAACAACACTTCGTGATACTTCTATTTATCAAGGTATCACGATTTTTGTTGAGTCTTCGAAAAAGAGAGAGAAATGAGAGAGAAATTGAGATAATATCTTTTAACATTATATGTCTTATAAATTGTCGACTTTCGCGAAGAAAATACAAATTGAATTAACGCAGTCAAAACGTTAGACACTTACAATTTTTCTTTTTCTAGTCTCAGTGACAAAATTATTTCTCGTCTCGTAACACGATTGTTTGTTTAACAGAAATGTGTTTAACAATTTGTGTATAGAAATGACCGGAGGTGGGACCAACATGGCGTATCACGGCCTCAGTCAGCACGTCAATTTCGACGTGATACCGGATCCCGGCGAGCGTTTTCGACTTGAAGAACTGATTGGCGAGGGTACGTACGGCGAAGTGTACGCCGCTTATGACAAAGAGACCGGCAACACAGTGGCCATCAAGATACTGGAAAACGTCGCTGATAATATCGAGGAGATCGAGGAAGAATATCTGGTACTGAGGGATCTGAGCCTGCATCCGAATATTCCTATTTTTCACGGTTTGTTTCTGAAGCGCGCCAAACCCGGTCAGGAAGAGGATCAATTGTGGTTCGTGATGGAGGTATCGTCATTAAAACTTTTACAAAACAAAGAATCCACGTGATGAATTTTTCGATAGAAGAGAAACTACAAAAAATCGAGAAAAAAAGTCATTTAATTGAAACACTTTCTAATATAAATGTTCGAAAAGCTACGAGGTTTTCCTCCAGGGCTCTCTTCTTCTTCATAAATCATATTATTTTCGGGAGAAGGAACGGAATCGAGGTGTGTAAAAAGTTAATTGTTTCGGTTCCAGTTGTGCACCGGAGGTTCCGTGACCGATCTCGTTCAAGGTCTCAAAAAACGCGGCAGTCGCCTAACGGATGACCAAATAGCTTACATCTTAAAGGAGACTGTCGAAGCGCTGATCTTTTTGCACAGTAATCACTGCATGCATCGTGACGTGAAAGGTCACAACATTCTGCTTACCGAGGAAGCGCGCGTCAAATTGGTCGATTTTGGCGTGTCTTCGCATCTGGCCGAGACGCTTGCCAGGAAAAACACATCTGTCGGAACGCCATATTGGATGGCACCAGAAGTAAGTTTACGTTGAACGGTTCGTTGACTTTTTAGAAGCCAAACTTTGGTACAACAACTTTGTACGAGTAATCAAAAGCGAACGATGCGAAAAATTTCGCGATTTTTGCAAATATAAATAAATCGCACCCTTCGATCAATGTGAATTTCAACTGTAGGTGATAGCTTGCGAGCAACAATTGGATTCCTCGTACGATTCGCGCTGCGACGTCTGGTCGGTCGGCATTACCGCCATCGAATTAGCAGAGGGCGATCCGCCCTTGTCCGATCTGCATCCTATGCGAGCGCTCTTTCAAATCCCGAGGAATCCACCGCCGTCCCTGAAAAATCCGGACATACATTCGCCGGAGTTGTTGGACTTCATAGCCGAATGCCTGGTGAAGGATCTCGAGCATCGTCCGTTCGCCAGTGAATTGAAGGAACATCCGCTGTTGATGAACGTGGGGCCGATCGTAGGGAAGATCAGAGAGCAACTGCGCCAAGAGATTAGCAGGCAGAGAGCGGAAGGTCGTGTACACCGGCAACCGGAGATAACGACGAAGCACGGCAAATTGAAGACCGACCGCAAAACTAGACCGGAGAAGATGTACATGGACGATCTGGCGGCTCTCGACATGCTATCTGAAGAGGCTATTGTCGATCAATTGCAGCATCGATACGAGCAGGCGCAGATATACACGTACATCGGAGATATATTAGTTGCCGTTAATCCCTTTACCAATCTTGGTTTAAAAAAAAAAAAAAAAAAAAAACAACGATCAAAACTAAATAATTAATACATCGCAATGATATTTACGCTTTGTTTTTTAGGAACAAAAGCGATATAAAGGTCAGGCGAGATCGGACAACCCTCCGCATATATTCGCGGTTGCCGACGCGGCGTATCAAGCGCTTCTTCATCAACGTCAGAACCAAGCGATAGTAATTAGCGGTGAATCGGGCGCCGGGAAAACGGAGAGCGCGAATCTGCTTTTAAAACAGCTCGTGTATCTGAGTAAAGCGCCGAATCGCAATCTCGAGGAGAGAATACTTCAGATAAATCCTATAATGGAAGCTTTTGGCAACGCAACGACCGGTATCAACGCAAACTCGTCCAGATTCGGAAAATATTTGGACCTGACGATGACGAAGGGCGGAAAAGTGACCGGCGCGCGAATCTCGGTATACCTGTTGGAACAGTCTCGAGTGATCGCTCAGGCTGAGTAAGTTTTTTTTCAAAATAAAGTCCGTATACACATAAATATGTTGCAGCTTGTGCGAATTGATCATCGGGCGAAAATAACACGTTTAATATTTTGTTACGTTTCAGAGGTGAGCGAAACTTCCACATCTTCTATTACATGTACGACGGCTTGGAAGCGGACAATCGTCTCTCGGAATTTTATCTCGATCCCGAGCTTCGAAGGTGTCATCGATATCTCACGCATTACAGTCACACGTCGCAGACGCACATCGACAAGTTTCAGCAGCTCAAGATGGGCTTCAAGGTGCTCGGATTTCGAGACAGCGAGGTAGACACGGTGTATCGAGTTTTAGCCGCTATACTCCATCTGGGCGACATTGAATTCGCCGAAGTGGCCACGGAAGACAACACCGACAATAAAAGCAGAGTAGTCGACACTATTCCGTTGCATAGAGGTAGAAAAAAAAAAATAAAATAAAATTCCTCTTGTCTAAAATATCGTTTTGATTGCAAATATATTGCGATAATTAGCCAGAGAAAAACATGTCGCAATAAAATTGCACATTCCACTTTCAGTCTCGAAACTACTCGGCGTCGAGCAAAACGATCTCTTGGAAGCTCTGACATCGAACTCGGTGATGACCAGAGGCGAGACAATTACGCGAAACAATACGGTGGCCGAGGCCCGTGCGGCTCGCGACGCTATGGCCAAGGGTCTCTACGGCCGGCTGTTCGATTGGATGGTCAACCAGATCAATTGTTTGCTGTGTTTCAACCGCTCGCCAAATTACGAGCCGCTGGCGATCGGACTGCTCGACATCTTCGGCTTCGAGAACTTTCCCAGGAACTCGTTCGAACAACTTTGCATCAACATAGCCAACGAACAGATACAGTACTACTTCAACCAGCACATCTTCACATGGGAGCAACAGGAGTACATGGCCGAAGGAATACCGGTGGACCTCGTCGAGTTTTCCGACAACAGGCCGGTTCTCGACATGCTGCTCAGCAAGCCCATGGGACTACTCGCGCTTCTCGACGAGGAGAGTCGATTTCCCAGAGCGACCAATCGATCCCTGATCGGTGAATATTTTAGATGCATTATTCCGTAAACGCGCCCTAATTCCGCTTTGCGATGTCTCCGTAACTCGGTATTGCTTTCTCTTCCAAATAGAAAATATCTCAAGGGATATTTCCGAGCTCTAATTTTTTTTCTTTTTAATTCTCTCAATAACGAAACCTTGACGAATTATGTTTTCATCTTCGCTTTGCAATTTCACTCGCAGAGAAGTTCCACAACAACATCAAATCAAAGTTTTACGTAAGGCCGAAATCGGACGCGGTCTGTTTCGCGATTCATCATTTCGCCGGTCGCGTTGTCTATCAAGCCGAGGGATTTCTCGAGAAAAACAGGAACTTCCTGCCGCCCGAAGTCATTCAACTGGTACGTCAGTCGCAGTACGACATGGTTCGTTTCCTGTTCCAATGCCCGATCACGAAAACCGGTAATCTGTACTCGGCGCTACAGGAGAACGACTCGAGAAGATTACAATCGAATCAGGACACAAAGGTATTGCGCGCTTACACTCTGCGTGTATTTTTCAATTTTGTTTTTTTTTTTTTTTTTATAAGAAACAGAATTCCACAACGCGCATCGGTACATTAACATGTTTCGTGTATAGGAACGTTATTCTAGTCGAGGCTTGGCATCGCAATCCAGAGCTCAGCAGACAGTCGCGACGTATTTCCGATACTCTCTGATGGATCTGTTGCAAAAGATGGTGTCCGGTTCGCCACAGTTCGTTCGGTGCATAAAACCGAACGATTCGAGGAGTCCTCGATTCTTCGACAAGGAGAAGGTTATCAAGCAATTGAGATACACCGGTGTTCTCGAAACGATACGTATAAGACAAAATGGATTTTCCCATAGAATACCATTCAACGAATTTCTCAAAAGGTAGTTGCGTAAATAAATAATTGCAAACAAACTTGGATGTATCTTTGTACGCAATTTTTATATCAACTCTGTGTCTATAAAAAAAAAATTCTAGATATTGCTTCCTCGCTTTCGGCTACGACGAGCGCGTGGTTGCCACTCGAGACAACTGTCGGCTTCTCTTGGTGCGTTTAAAAATGGACGGATGGGCATTAGGCAAGACGAAGGTCTTTCTCAAGTATTACCACGTAGAATTCCTCTCGAAAATGTACGAGGACCAGTTGAAAAAGATCATTATGGTTCAAGCGTGCGTTCGACGGTGGCTCGCGAAGATGCGATTCAAGAAACAAAAGTGGCAGTTCGCGGTATCCGTGGTCACGTTGCAACGCCATATCCGAGGATGGTTAGCTCGGAAAAATACGGAAATGATGTTGGCCCAAAAACGCGCGCAAGAAAAACCTGTGACAACCGATTTTCCACTACCAAGTGAGTTCAATTCTCTTGTAAATTTCTCAAACAACTCGATACGATTGTTTATCTTCGTTCTACGTTATTTGTTTTTGTTGTAGAAGAGACGAATAGCAAAATACAGGCGGATGTAAATAATCGCGAAAAACAGCGTCGACCGCGTAAAAACTTGGAAAAGAACGACGCCGCGACCGTCATACAAAGTCGTACGTGCAACAAAAATTTGCAATCTGTCGCTTGCGTGTAATTTAAATAATAATCGCGTAAATATGTAAATGTGTACATATAATTGCATATAATTAAATTGTTTTTACATAGACTTCCGAGGCTATACTATTCGCAAACGCTTCGGATACGAACTGGAGGAGCGTTTCAAGAGAATTCTGAACAATTACGACAACATACACGACGGTCTCAAGGCATTGTTGCGCGAGGGACTGAAGCACGAAGACGCGGCCTTTATCGTTCAGAGATGGTACAAAAAAGAGGAAAAAGCAGTACGCAAGAAACCGCCCCCGAAAGATCCTGTACATCCCAAATTGCGGCAAGCGGATCTAATCCAGTTTTCTCAAAATGTAATCAAGAACTGAATCCCTGTGATTCTGATATCTACCAAACAGAAACTTTATCGAGTTTAAAACTCGAACTTAATTATAATCTCTCCTTTTTCCTTGATATTATACAAAATTGTATTTAATGTTCGTCTCTCAGCAAGCGCGCGTTGATTCAATTGAATTATTATTATCAAATTAGTTGCGACTATACTTTTCTATCGCGATAGGTTCACATGAAGAACCAGGACGTGCACAAGATTCTGCGTCGTAACAAGCCCGGTATAAGACTTAACGATATCGAGGATTCGCCGCCCGATTACGTTCGTCCGGAAGGATTCAACATGGTGCAGCCGGTGCTGCAGTATCGCAGCGGCAAGCAACTTGAAGAGGATGACAGCGTCAAGTATTACCGGGATCTCAAGGAAGAGATGAGCAGGTACAGATATATATATATATATATATATATATATATATACATGTATTGTATATATGTAAATCGAGAAAAGTGTCGTTCGTGTGTTGCGCCGTTCGATTCGCGTGTGTTTCGCAAACGAAACTGGAAATTTAAATACAATTTTCAAATGCTTCTGGCACTCGCATCGCAAGTGGTTCGGAATTCGAAGAAGACGAAGTTGGCTGGGACTCACCGTTGATACGGCGAGAAAATGACCTTCAACCATCATCGTCGAGGTATACTATCGTATACCATCTCTGTATCTTTTGTATCGATCTGCTTTAACGCTAGTATTCATCATCATTTATGTATCGCAGAGAAAACAAAAGGAGGATACCGGAAAAATATGTTACACTCCGGGCTATAAATTGTAGATTTGCCGGATATATTTGTTTGACCGCTTTAATCTGTTTTGTCAATTCTCTAGCCTTTTATTTGCGTTTTATTTTCGAATTTCTCTCAGCCGTCAAATATTGCATGTACGATCGATGTGTATGTGTACGCTGTGTGTTAAAATTCACTTTTATATCATAACGTAACGAGATTTTGTTCGCGTGTATGTAGGAATCGGAGCAGTCAGATTCTGGAAGTGAGTGCCGAGAGGAGGGATCGTGTGGCTCACGGCGATTTTACTATAGCGCCGGAACAACATTTGTCAGACATTTGGCACAAGGCTCTGAAACAACCGTCCGAGAACGAAGGCTCCAACAAAAATGTGAGGTAAGTATCGCGCCATATATAAACGTAAATGAATGGCACGAAGTTGTGATACGTACCAATACTACTTAGCATCAAATTATATTCGAATAAACGTATCTCGAAGACTAATTTCGCATTTGTGTGTGTTATTTCGCATTGCCAGAGGCATAATGGCAAATTTCCAGGTAAAGTCATAAATACATACGTCGCTGCCAGATACAGTTTCAATTCATTTTATTCCTTGCGTAGCAATTTACCGCATTATTTAATATCAAAAAAAAAAAAAAAAAAAAAAAAAAAACACAATTCGTGCAACATACATCTTAATTCTCATTCGTATATTTTTTGTCTGCGTGCAAAACTCGAAATCACGATGTAGTGAGGTTTTTATTCGTATTTACAAAATTCATTAAAGTCCTTTCCAGAGAGCAAGATTGAGAAAAAAAAATGAAAAAAAACCGACATGTTTTTTCAGTACAAGGATTAATAACGTGTATAGCAATGACCTGCAATCACACGCCGCAGTACAACGTGCCACCGGTACTCCGCATATCCACGATCCATCTGGCCTACGATTCGCAATCGACGATCGACATAATGTCGTAAACGAACGGCAGAGCGCCGTTAATAGGCAGAATCTCGTTAACGGTCATCAGAACTCCGTCAATGAGCACTCGGTCAATGGTTACAGCAACCATCAAATCCTCTATAACGTAAATAATGACGTAGCAAAGAATCAAATGAAGAATTTGAACATCGATCAGTCCGAATTAACTAACGGTTCGACGAATAACAAGCCCGAAAGATTGTTGGATCGATCGAACTACAAACACAATGATTATCGAATGAAGAATCGTCAGAATAACGTGAACCACAAGAACGGTATCAATCGATTAGCGAACGGAAAATCGCCGGACCAGGAAGAACTCCGAAAGGACACGTACAATATCGCGGCCAACCTCAGGCAGCTTCTAAGGCCGACAGTGATCGAAAAGCGCCAGGAGAACGCCAAGGTCGAGTGCGACGCGGAGGATATTAACGGTCCTTACAATTTCAGGCAGCTGCTAAGACCGACCGGATATCTCCCGACGGAGTCCCTAAGGAAAAGAAAAGGCGGAATCGTTTCTAACGGAGTGCCACTGCCAAAGGACAAAGTTCCGGAGAAACACGTTAAGAGAAGAGCGCCGTTGGCACCGACCCAAAGCAAACTAGCCAACGAGAAAAAGTGATGTGTCACATACTTAGTATTATTCGGTAGAAATATTTCCCCGATATTTTTGACCTCACAAAAAGAAGAGAGATGAGATTTTACTTCGATACGTAATGTGTAATTTATAACGTGGAGACGTGGGTTATTGTTGTAAAGTATTGACAAGTTATTTGTTAATTCGTCTTGCAATATGTCACTGAGATATTATGATGCCAGATAAAAATATATATTTAATATATTATTATTTAATATATTTAGTTCGCAGTCAATTGTTACTTGAAGTTACTTGTTTTTACTTCAAGCATTTCAGAATTAAAAGCGTGATATCTCTTTAAATTTGACGAATATTTGGTTGATAATCTTCGATCGCCACGTGTAACTGGATACAAATAACATTTTCTTGATTCAAATTCTTTTTTCTCGGTGCACATGTAAGGTAAATCTTCTATTATTACATGACCATTAATTAAAAAATAATAATAATTGTTGAGTTTTATGCTGTTATATAAATAATTGTTTACAAATGTGATACAGTATATGCAGATAAAATCGTATTTTCAGATTTTACATGTTAGAGAACGAAATATTTCGCGATGGGGTTGATTTTATCGAAAATATTGACTCTTTGTTCTGCATTAAATTCTTATATGAAATAATCACCAGTTTTATCGTGTTACATCATCAACTTTTACCCTGTTATTTAAAATACGAAAGTAGAGCGCGTCTAGAACTAGTCATGATTAGCTTTATTTAAATCATAAGCTTCCATATTCTTAATAACAAATAAATTGAAAAATTGATTAAACCTATTTTATTATCAAACATTTTTGCGTTTATGAAAGAATATGTAATTCGTTACAATTGTGAACTTCAGTGAAATGTCAAGTTCACATTAGTTGTTCTGTTTGATAATAAATTGATAATGAATTGATTTTTAAAATAAATCTACTTGTACCCAAAGTAAAGATTATATCAATGATAATTCGTTTATTTATTTTCCCTTATTTTTCTCCTTTAGTTTCCCGTAAATTATGTTCTCTTGTACAAAATTTATCTTAACGAAGTACATTTTAGACATTTTTCAATCAGTGGCCATTTTGTCGGCAAGTTTTTATTTGTTTTTTCTAATTCATCTGTTAAAGCTGTTGCAATCCATTTCTTTTGATATTAAAGACCTACGAGTAAACTTTTATTCGCACGTTAACTATTAAAAATCATGAAAGACTATATGGTTTACGCGCTCATACACACATTGCGCATTATCATCGTAAGATTTTATATGTTTATTCTTCTAATTTGTTTCTCGCTGAAAAGTATCCCGCACACACAACTCTCTCTCGCACATCATTTACTGACGGCCGTCAACGCCGATGTCGGGGGAGAGCGTTGCGCAAGATACCACGAGATGGCCAGGAGCTTCGGCGACTCGACGCCTGGCGTCCCGGCGTTCGGCGCCGGCGGCGGTAGTTGCGTCGGCGTCGCCGTCGTCGTCGCGCGACGTCGTCCTCGTCATAGCCGGCTCGGGCACGCGGCTCGACCATTGGCTGGTGCCATAGGGAGAAGGGTTTCCGGTGGCCATCAGCGGCGCAAGCGGGGGCGAGGGTGGCAGTCGTGCCGGGCACGCGGGCGGAGGTAGGGGGGGTGCAACGAACCCTCTCGCCTCTGCTCGAGTCTACGGAGCACGGAGTTGTGCTCGAATCATGGCGACACCCGACCCCGTAGACCCAGCCACCCTAGAGATTAAGACCCGTAGCATAGAACAGACACTACTCCCACTAGTGAAACAGGTAAGACGTGTTTTCCGCGTGAAAATGCAGCGATCCGAGTTTTCATTCGCACCGGCGGCGCGCCGTCTCTTTCCCTTCTGTCTCTGTCTGTCTGTATCCCTCTTTCTCATTCTTCTCTTTCTCTCTCTCTC
Organism: Pseudomyrmex flavicornis; assembly: GCA_014825475.1. Classification (NCBI taxonomy): domain Eukaryota; kingdom Metazoa; phylum Arthropoda; class Insecta; order Hymenoptera; family Formicidae; genus Pseudomyrmex; species Pseudomyrmex flavicornis. The sequence goes on along the minus strand of QVNW01000948.1, from coordinate 3,714 downwards.
TTTCACTCGCTGATCATCCCTCTTTCCTCTACCGCACACACACACACACACACACATATATTTTTTTCTCTCTCTTTCTCTCGTACACCCGTTTTGTACATACACTCGGTACACACGTTGCACCTCGCGTTTTCTCTCTAACAAGTTCGAAATAATTTTCCAACTCTTGGAGTTACTCCCGCGTGCTTATCTCTAGCAACTCCGATCACGCGTGCGAACGTGTCTCGATACGCGTGTAGATCGAGCGAGTGAGCACGAGACGATGCGCGCGTGTATGTGCGTGCGACGTCGAAACGCACGGCGTCGCGACGAAGAGCGACAAGAGACGTTGAAACGAGACGGGAGAACTGAGTGCGCGTGCACCGTACCGGCGTCAGAAAGAGAGAGAGGAACGGCGGATAATCAAGATGAAAAAGCGAGATCGAGAGAACTCGAGACGGTGACACGGGGGCATTTTACAATTCGCTCTTACGCCAACTCCGAAACTAGAAATAGCGCAATTCCCACGCTTTCGCTCCGACCGCGTGCTCGACGTGATATTTTCGCGGATTATCTGTATTTCCGAGCGCACATGTCGTCTTCTCGACGACGAGGCACCTCCTTCAATCCCAGCAAAGCTATCTTGAGAATGTTATTTCGCCAAATTTGACAATTTTGACGTGCCAGGCTTAAATATCTGATACGTTGCGGCTTGTCGCGAGATATAAGCGTCACGAAGAGCGAATATTTTCGACCCCTGCCGTCTTTGTCGCTCTCTTTCCTTCTTTCTTCCTCCTCAACCCTTCTCGTCTCGCACATTCTGCACTTCTCTTTTTCTTCCGCGTTGCTCACTTCAGCACTTATGACACGCTCACGCTTGTTGGCGCCGACACACACCGGCATTTTTCGTGGAATTACGTCGAATTTACGCTGCACCCTCGTTGCATAATCACCGGCACGTGCGCGATGCACGCGCGTGAACCGCATACATGGATCGGTCACGGGTCAAAGGCCTCCGAAGACATGCTCCGCAGCATGATCGGGGAAATTTATGTGAAAAGAATGCACAACATGCGATGTTAAAACTCGGAAGTTTCTTGCCTCATTTTTTGTCTTTTTTCTTTTTTTTTTTGGTTTTTAAAGACATTTCCAGTATCGTTAAGAAAACTAATTACGTAATTCTATCTTGTACTCGTAATATTATTCATAAAGAGATTTTTGCATTAACGGGAATTCTCTCGGAATTTATTAACATCGCTGGAATAAATGCGATATATCTTTCGAACGGAGGCGTCTGTGAATGCACAATGCACTGCCGCATGCAGTAGATTGCACTTACATATACTGTGTCACATATAATGTGTCTATATATATGTATATTATATGTATATATATGCACGTTTACATACACGGATAATCGACACAAACGTTGAAATTATGAATATGTAATTAAATGACGTTTCACTTCTCGCACTATGTATTGGAACACGTTTCATTATTCGATATGTAGCATTCATTACAGTAAATTATCATTAAACAGCGTCAAACTGCGAAAATTAACTTACTCATTTAATGTCAGATTCACATTTCGCTAGAAGTATGATGTTATAAATTATATCGATTATTAAAAAAGAAAAAAATTAAAAATGATACAAAATGTGTCAGATAGTGTGTGGTAAACAAAAACATAAATTTCTTAACAAAAACAGTTTGCAATATGGAAGACCGCGAGATACTTCTGATAACTAATCTACCCTTCCAATATTGATGAGACTTTTAGGAATGGGGAGCTTAAACAACTGCATCTTATTCCGCGGTTAATCTCGTTAAATAAAACGGAGGATAAAAGGTTGATCTAATTCACAGCTCTCTCTCTTGCCGAGCCGCCAAAGCCGATCTAAAAAAAGGGATTACGCGGGCGCCGATTCCTGCCGTCGTTTCCGGCAAGGGATTACGTTTCGCGCACGTAAAACACACCAACGAGACCCGATCTATCCGTAGAAATCGTTATATCCCGAGACGAAGAGAAAATAAACGAAACTGCGGAGGTAAGGTCGAGGCGGTTCGAGTGAAGATCTCTTTACGTTTCCCTCGGAGTTCCACTTAATTTAACAATCGCCGATCCGGCACACCACTCCAATTTCCAGCCAACTAGCTTAAAGACATCGCGATGATGCGGCTAAAAAAAAAAGTTTAAGAAGAACAGAGTGCGCGAAGGTGCTCGCTCTGACTACACGAGAGAATCGAACGAAGTTTTGTACGTACATTGATCCGATTCTCGAGATGCAATAATAATAATTATTGCTAATGTAGGAATACGCGGCAAGATGTATGTGTGAAATAAAAAGAAAGACGAAAAAAAAATCACGGAGGTTATTTCGAGATTAAAAGGAGAGCTGCCGATCGTCGCTCGTGGTCGACCTTCGTGTTGTGTTTATATCGATATTTCTGACGGTGCGACAAGGGTGCATACGTGCGCACGCGTGCACGTGCGTGTTAGTTAACTCTCTTGGAGGGCGTGCAGTATATACGAGAGTGGCTTAGCTGGTGCATGGCATAGAAGGCGATCGTTACGAGCTGCAGCCACTTGTTAGAGCTCCGTCTGGCTATCCCTCTTCTTTCCCCCGCAACGGATTGCTATCCTTCTTCTTTCTTTTTCGTTTCCTCCGTTACTTTCTTCCACATTTCTTTTTTATATTTTTTGTCTTTAGCCTATGTCGGGCTCCCAAGCTGCTTTCGTGGCGATTTCCGCCACGATTTCGCCTTAGCTTTGGATTTTCTCTTGTGTGGTGTGTGTGTGTGAGACCATTGCTGCTATCTTCCAGCTTTGTGAACACCTGCGTACACACTTCGCTCACTTCGTTTCTTGCAACAATTGTTGTATTGGGGAGATAACGTTCGAATAAACATATAAATTGCTCTACTAAGGAAAAACTTTTATCGCATTTCTTCAGAGAAAAGTCTCAAAAATGTTGAACAAACTCAGAGATGTTTTAGAAAATCGTTCGAGATTATTACACGAAGATATTACTTTTTCTACTCTTTTTACGCATCCGTTTGCATTTATTTGTGTCTTCTGACACGCGCGCACGTTTCTTTGGACAAATTCATTGTGATAAAGTAATGTTGTATTAACCACGATGTGCTCTCTTTTAGCACGTAATAGGTAGTCGTATTCCCGAGCCATTGCGCGCCGTCAGAGTAATTTCGTTCGGTACTACTCCTGAACGCTTCGATTGACTTCACTCATCGAAGTATGCTCTGATTAAATCACTCTCTCTTGACATTAACAATTCTCTTATCAAACGCCTTCGGTTTCTCACAAAAATTGTTCTATATTCTTTAAAATTTGTTCTTCTTTTAAATTATATAAAATTTATATATATATATATATATAATTATTTAAAAACACATTTTTATGTAAACGTTTTTCTAATGCTTTAAAGAGATTTACTTAAAAAATATAGTTTTTTAGAAATTTCTCAATTATCTTAATAGGAAGAATCAAAATATTTTACAGTTTTAATTTTCTTTTACTTTTCTACTACATAGTATAATAATATTTTCAGAATATTGTACAATATATCTAATAAAACATAAATCAATAATTAAAAATAAGTCTGTCAACACATATATATATATATATATATATGTATGTATGTATGTATTATATACATATATATGTACATATTGTTACGTGAGGGAATGTTCTATGAAAAGTCATATGCTATAGAG
>QVNW01000947.1:0-23374 GCA_014825475.1 Pseudomyrmex flavicornis | reverse complement strand
ACTCATGCTCACTGACTTACCACATACTTATATGTATGTGAGCTGCGATAAAATACATTCTAAAATAATTTTTAAAACAAGTCTCCGGTCAACAATGTGTTTCTTAACAGACGCACGCGCAAGGATAGACAGACACAAATTGAAATTTAAAACTACAAAACACCTTTAGTATTTTACCATATTCTCCTACATGGTACAACGTTTCGCTTAATTACAAAAGAAAGTCAAAATAACTTTTTCACACTCTATCGAAAAATATATTATAGACATAATAATAAAAAAAAAAGATAATTTTTTATTCCTTTTCATTGTGATTGTACAAGACGGTGACATAAGACATCGCAGCTCTCACGACCTAAAAAGTAATATTACAATGACATTAAAGATACCTAATGAGATTTAAATAATACTTTTATAAGTTTTACATTCTTACCAAAGCAAAATTTTCCAGTTTACCCTCAAATATATTACCGATTGATAATAAAAACTCTTTGTTAGTTCGTCGTATTAGAAACAAAATAAGTTTTTGCGACGATACAGGCATTAAATACCACGACGTACTATATCTAATAAATAAACATCTTGCGACAGTAGTATGTCAAAACTTGCAACCAATATGTTTTACAAAGAAATAGCATTTTATGTAAAAGCAAAATTTAAATATAGGAAAATAATATTAGAAGAAAAAATGCTGTAGTTAAAAATTGATTTACAAATTGTATAATCTATCTATATATGGCCGTGTATAATTCGTTTTTATGGGATATATGCCAAATCGCAAGAAATAATTAAAAGAATTTTGAAAGTTAAGAAATACAGATTTTGTTATAGTAATATTTTTTTATAATAAGAGAATATAAAGTGTACATTAAGTTTTTGGTAAATGCGACGCCGGAGTTATTCTTTATCTTTATGGTTGAACAGATATAAGCTCCTAAGGTCTTAAACGTAAAACAATTATAAATTATGAGTGTTTTAATAACAGTAATATTAAAATACTTACATATATATTGAAAGTTCTTTATTGTAATCTGTAAGCGTTTGTCCAATATAATGACTTATAAATATGTAGAACAGAATGCCACTTGTAGAGAAGGAACACAAAAATAATGTATCAAAGCTTCGTGATATCACTATTGCATCAAAAATCTGTCATAAGAAAAAGAGAATAGTGACACAAATTTTGAAACTAACATAAACTCAACTTCGTAATGTATACATTATTGAATAATTCTCAAATATCATAACCTTACGTACGCCATATAAATTGACAATCAATGATAATATAAGACAAGAAGTTACGCAACACAGAAAAGAATTAAATGACGACACTATGCTAGAAGAAAACCTTTAATACCAAACACCAAAGAATGTTAATTAAGGATATGAAATCATACTTATAAAATGCGATTACTAATATATACACGATATTGTCTTCTATAAATATAAAATGTATAAAAATGGAATGCAATATTCTAAATAAAAAAACAACAAAGATAAAATATTCATACATTTCCTTAGCTGATGTAAACAATAGTTTCTACATTGTCACAACACGTATTACAGATATTTGATAGAAATAAATATAAGATATGACTATAGACGGCTACTGATTTAAAGTCACAGATAAGAAATATAATTATTACAAGAAAATATAAAAATATGTTAGATACTAACTCCATAGCTCTGCGGTGTGCAATTGTGGCATGCCTTATTGTAGTGCAAATAGCATGTTCTTTCTTTGGATAAGATATATGTAACACGCAGTTTTCAATAGAATGTTCTATTCTATATCTTTGCAAAACATGTAACAAGAATACTATTTTAATTCGTCAAGTAAACCACTAAGTAGATCAATATCAATATTGACTAAGGACTTCAGATGTCGAAAAAATTACTAATTTTATTTATCACTCACCTAGCTACTTTAAACATTCCGAAAGAGTGAAAGATAAATCCTATTAATTGTGTTCCTGTAGAACATGCAATTATCCAACAGAGTGCGTAGAACACGAGTTCGTACAGTACCTTATAATAAAAATAATCATTCTGTGCCACAAAATATTCCATTATAATAAGAAGTTCATGCGGCCGTGGCTTGTCCAAAGGGAAAAAAATATCGAGTATAACAGGAAAAAACTGTATAATAACTGTAGAGATAATTATAAAACACATACATACTGAAAAATAAAATTTGATTAAGTAATTAATATTTTAATATGATATTATGTCTTCTCTCTGAAAGTAAATGCGAAATGATTTTTTCTACGAGATATTAGAAACAGTTTTTCTTACAGAATATATACTGAATATAAATGTGACAAATTTGAGCATTTTGTTGTATAATATTGCTTTCCATCTTGTCGCGCAGAAACTTCCAATCTTCTCGGATTTGGTGATGCAAATTTACAATCTGGTAGTAAAACACAGTCAAATATTTGGTGACGAAGTGTTTTAATGCAATTGAGATTTTCATAAAAGATACAACCTTAGTGCGTGTAAACATAAGAACGCAACTTACAGCTTGTGATTTAAAAATAAAACTGCAATAATGCATAAACATTACAAATATAGGAAAAGAAAGTGCCGCGACTTTAAGAAAGAACACCATAGTGTACTCCATTGTAAAAAATACTGACAACTGAAAATAATTGAATAAAGTGAATAACTAATTACACATAAACCCGAGAAAGATATGAGCAACTTTAATATTGCTTGAATATAAATTAGTTTTTGTTCTTGTAAGAGTTTTAAACACTTAAAGCTTGTCAAAATCAGAAATTTCCATAAATAACGAATGGAACAAAGAATAACAGACAGATGCCTCAGAACTTTTTCTTCTGTCACTACAGAGTCACAAGATATTACCTGCATAAAAATATGTGGTAGCTTTCAGAAACAACTTGTTTATTGTATAGTAATGCTCTTCGATTAAGTACATGGTCCACGGTGGATGAAATAAAACTAAGAAATAAAAAACTCAATGCTTCGTTGACTTGTGCACGAAATATCGAAGTTTTTCTAATGTCATAAGGTTCTCCGCGAAAAACACCAAGGACAAATTGCAAAATTATTACATTAATATTTTGTAGCGATACCTTACTAAAATATACGTAATGTAATTAAGGAAAATAGAGTTTTATAGTTTGTCTATTTCGTAAAATAAAGGAAACAAGAAAAAAAGAAGTAAATTGCATTAAGTGTGTAATAAACATTAGTCTATGTCTTATATTATTTTGTCGCGCGCGCGTAGTAAACTCGTCTCTTTTATACTATCGATTTATTCATCAGTCTTTTTCAAGCCACCGTACAATACACTTCGATTAAATAAGCTACGAAATGACAAATCTACGATAGGAGTGACAAATTTTAGATCTCGCCAAATGTGATGGTCTCCAAAGGTAGTGTTAATTATGTTATAAAGTACTTAATTTATTTGTGTTATGTAAGCAGAGAAACAAACCGAGAGAGAAAAGCCGTTGAGTAAAGTTTACTTCCTGAAACACTTATGCTACATAACTATTTTTTAAATTATCACAGAAAACTGGAAAAGAAGATAATTATAAGAAAAACAAGTATTAAAACGAAAGCGTACTTACCCATGATACATATTGTATAATACGGTGACATAAGACATCGCAGCCTTTATGACCTAAAGACATTGAGAATTATGTAGACATTATTAAACCGCATCAATCTGTTTCAATATCTCTCTCACCATAGCAAAGCTCTCGATTCTCGTCACTAAAATATTACCAACAATTACTGAAAATTCTTTGTTAGTATTTTGGATCAAAAATAAAATCAGTTTCTGCGACGATGTTGGCATTAAATACCACGGCGTATCATATCTAAGAAGTAGTAAAACATTAACTTCTAACTGTATAGTTAGTATTTAATTATTTTTAAGTATTTAAAATTTTAATGTGCCAAGAAAAACACCAGATAGCAACTTACACACATATCGATAGTTCATTGTTGTAATCTATAAGCTTCTGTCCAATGAAATGACAAAGAAACATACTAACAATAATGCCAACTGCACAAAAAAAACAAGGAAGAAAAGTGTCCATGTCTCGTGATATCACCGTTGCCTCACAAATCTATCAAATGGTAATAAAATATCACGGAAGTATTAGCAACAAAGATAACTTTTATAAGTGACAAACTACAAATACAACTGCATGGATTCGTTTTAGAATTTCTTTAATCAGTCTAATTTATAGAAATAGTAACAAACCATCTCTACTTACTCCGTACAAATTGGTAATTAAACCTATCATAAAAATGATAGTTGCAATGGACAAAACTATATTATATGACGACATTACAGTAGTAGCAAATCTGTAAAATCATTGTGTGATACATTGTAAAGATATTAATAAAATATGCGAATATTAGTAAATAAAACTTCTTATTTACATACACTTAAATTACTGATGTAAATAAGCGTGAATAGAAAATTTTTCTGTGATCAAAGAAAACTAAAACTCTATAACAACACAACATTGCACTTATAAAAATTCAAAACCAAACAAAAACGCAACAATATAATATATACTAACGTCATGGCTCTGCGATGTGCAATTGTGGCGTGCATTATCATGTTGCAAATAGTATGTTCTATTTTTGGATAAGACATATGCAATGCATACTCATCGATAGACCTTATTCTGTGTCTGCAAACAACACTGTCTTCAGTTCGCGATCGAGTTAAGCATCATTACATAAAAAAGAAACATAAAAGCAAAAATGACATTAATTTCATTAACAATCACCTAGCGATTTGAAACATTCCAAAAGAGTGAAAGAGAAATCCTAATAGCTGTGTAAACGCTGCGCCTCCTATTGTCAAACTTACTAAAACGTACACGATCTCGTGCATTATCTTAATATAGAAATACTTATTCTGATCAACAAAATACTCCACCGTAACGAGAAGGTCGCGTGGCCGCGGTTCGTCCAGTGGCATCACGATATCGAGGATAACCGGAAGGAATTGCAGAATCAGTCCCGAGATACATGCCGAAACAACAAATACTGAAAGATACGGCACTAATATCGGCTCACTTATGTAAATATCTGCATGAATGTAAATCGCGACATACATTTGTATGTACTTATTCGTATAATATTTTATGTAATGCGATACTCCTTTGCAATTATACACAGAAAAGAAGTTTGTTAGACTAGCTAGAAAACTAATCACTATATGACTAACAAGAAAAATTCAATAATTGTGAGTCTAATAAATTTTTGCCAGCACAATTTTTCTCACTGAAATAAACATTCAATAAATTCAGCAACTTTTTTATGTTGCTTACATAACAGCAAAACTTTTTTTCCGTGAACATGTTTGTATCAAGGCGCGTGTCTCACTCTCATCGCTTAAGCATTTCCTTAAATATTTATGCTTCTTACAAAATATGAGGTGAATAATAATTTGACCAACGTGTACATTTTGTTCCATAATATCGTATTCTTTCTTGTCGCGCAATAACTTCCAGTCATCTTGTATTTGGCCATGAACATTTCTTATCTGATATTTAAATCATTGATTTTGCAAATAAACTATATAACATGTAGTTGTTCATGGTGTGTTTAAAGGTGTTAATCCAACTTACAGTTTTCGAGTTAAAAATACAAAAACAATATAATATAATCATTATACTAAAAGGCAAAGTCAGTGACGCGAATTTAAGGAAAAGAGCCATATTGCAGTCATGTGTAAGGAATACCAAACACTGAAAATAATAAACGGAGCACTCGTGAAATTCAGAAATCAAGTCGAAAAGAAACGACAACAAAAGAAACGACTTTCTTTTGTTGTAACATTTCTATTTTCTTTGGAAAAAATTACTATCATCGAGTTCTCTCAAAGTTTGTTATTTTGTCACTGCAGATTGATTTATTACCTGCAGAGCAACATGCGGCATAAGCACCAGGAAAATTAGCACACGTTTGATTTTCGCGATTCCTGATGTATCATAAGGCCACATACCGTACGCTTTGAGAAAAAATTTATTTATCGTAGAATAATGCTCTTCGAATACGAGTACATCCATCTTTCGTTGAGAGATGAAGTACAACTGAGGAGCGAGACAAACACGCTTTTTGCCTTCGTCGTGTACAATTTATTTCTCTTTTTTTATCTTATCCGAAAAAAAAACATGTGACAAATTGTTAAATATGTTATTCTAGATGTGTAAGTTTCTCAAACACTGTAAATAACAAAAAATGTATTCAAATTATGTAATTTGCACTATCATTGAACGTTCTTATGCCTCTGTTTATAAAGTGCACGCAATGTTTTGGTAGTCTATGTCTACGCGTGTCTTAATTTTGTTGCACGTGCGCGGTTCTACGTAAGTTTCGTCGTGTATCGATTTCTTTATCAGTCTTTTCGTAGCTACCGAACAGTGCACTTCGATCAAATAAACTACAAGACGACGAATCTACGATAAGAGTAACAGATTAGTGTTTTGTATTTGTCACAGGAATAGTTTTTCAATTGGCATGGAGTATATAATTTAGGTGAATTATATAAGTACAAAACCGATTCAAGAAATATAAGCGTTGTTCACTCCCTGAAACATCAATGCTTCGTAACGTTTTGTTGAATTAGCAAAGAGAGTCGAAAAAGAAGGTAATTAGGAAACAGTTTGCAACATACACATGTATTACAGAAAGTATTACAAACATTACAATCTGCATTCTTACTCATGATATATATTGTATAAAACAGTAACATAAGACATCGAAGCCTTTAGGACCTGAAAATACATTAAAAATAAAAAATTGTATATAACGAGCGTTTAATGAGATCGTTTTCAACATTTCTCACCATGACGAAACTTTCGATTTTTGCCACTAGAATACTACCAACTGATATTGAAAATTCTTTGTTAGTATTTTGGATCAAGAACAAAATGAGTTTTTGCGACGATGTTGGCATTAAATACCATGGCGTACTATATCTAAAAATTAGTAAACCAAAAAGTAAAGTATCAAATAAGTATTAATATTTTAAATACTTAAATTTTTCTCGATAGTTAAAAAAAAATGTTTTAAGTGTTAGATTGTTAATTATAACACAAACATTTAATACAACTATTACATAAGGATAACTTACACACATATTGTAAGTTCGCTATTGCAATCTATAAGCTTCTGTCCAATAAAATGGCAAAGAAATATACACACAATAAGGCCGAATGCGGATAAGAAGCATATAATCACGGTGTCCATATTCCGTGATATCAGTGTCGCCTCACAAATCTATTATATAATAAAAAAAATATGACGTATGTATATAGCAAAAAAAGCATTAACACAGATAATTTTTATCACAGCGATGGATTACAAAAAAAAAATCACAATTTTGAAACTTTTATTTATCCATGTTTCTACAAAATTCTACCAATAGTAAAAACACATAACATCTACTTACACCATATAGATCGGTAATTAAGCCTATGACAACAACAAAACTTACAATAGAAAGAATTATACTATATGACGACATTACGATAGTAGCAAACCTGTAAAATTAGACGCTGATATCTAATAAGAATATTATGCGAATGACAGATAAATGTTAGATAAAAGTTCTTTCCAAACACAATCACCTTAGTGTTATAAAGAAATACGAATATAAAATGTTTTTGTGAATAAAAAATCAAAACTTCTAATACATTGCACATATAAACATATAAAATCCGCAAAAATACATTATGTACTAACGTTATGGCTCTACGATGTGCGATTGTGGCATGCATTATCATGTTGCAAATAGTATGTTCTATTTTCGGGTAAGATGTATGCATCACATACTCATCGATAGAACGTATTCTGTGTCTGCAAATAATGCTGTCTTCAGTTCGTGTGACCCTTTCAGGTCGGTCTAATGTAAACACTATTACAATGAGAAATGTATAAGCAAAAATTATTATTTCGCAAAAAATTATTTTATTTTGTTGTCAATCACCTAGCAATTTGTAACATTCCAAAAGAGTGAAAGAAAAATCCTAATAGTTGTGTAAACGTTGCGCCTCCTATTGCCAGACTTACTACGATGTATACCATCTCGTGCATTACCTTGATATAGAAATATTTATTTTGAGCAACAAAATATTCCACCATAACGAGAAGGTCTCGTGGCCGCGGCTCGTCAAGTGGCATCACAATATCGAGAATAACCGGAAGGAACTGCAGAAATATCCCCGTGATACATACCAAACCGACAAGAACTGAAAGATACGAATAATCGATACTTTTATAAATATCTGAGTGTCAAACACAACAAACATGTGTATCTATTTATCTGCATATTCTTGTATGTAATAGTGCTAATATTTTGCACTTATACACGTGGAAAACAAGTTCTGACAAAAGCAAGACACCTCGTCATTATATAGCCAACAAACAAATTTGCTATTTGTGAACTTATTAAAGTTTTTGTTTTATCGTTGATGAAACAAAAAACTCAGTAGAATTACCGAATTTTTCTTGCTGCCTATATAATAGGAAAACTTTTTTTCCGCGTACATGTTTATATCACATTGCGTGTCTCTTTCACTGTGTAGACGAATTTATTTAAATATTCATTTTTCTTACAAAATATGAGATGACTAATAACGTGACCGACGTATACAGTGTGTTCCATAATATCACTTTCTTTCTTGTCGCGCAGTAACTCCCAGTCATCTCGTATTTGGCCGTAAAAATGTTTTATCTAGTATTCAAATCATTCATTTTGCAAATGAAACATATAGTATATAATAGTTCTCGGTGTGTTTAAGCTTGTCAGTCCAACTTACAGTCTTCGAATTTAAAATACAAAAGCAATATAGCAAAACCATTATAATAAAGGGAAAAGTCAGTGACGCGAATTTAAGAAAAAGAGCCATATTGCAGTCTCGTGTACAGAACACCAAACACTGAAAATAATAAACGGAGCACTCCTAGTCGTGCGATTAAAAATCAAAGCAAGAAAAATCGATAAACAGCTTTTTTTTGTTGTGTAATATTTTTATCCTTTTTTGAAAAAAAAAAGATTATTATCCATCGAGTTACCTCGAAATTTGTTATTTTATCACTTTGTTATTTTATCACATCGATTTATTACCTGTATGGCAACATGCGGCACAAGCAGCAAAAGAATTAGCACACGTTTTAATTTCACAATTCCTGATGTATCATAAGGCCATATACCGAACGCTTTGAGAAAAAATTTATTTATTTTATAATATTGTTTTTCGAGTAAATACATCTTTCGACGAAAAATGAAACACAAGTGAGAAGCGAAACAAATACGCTCTATAACATAACGTGTAAAATTAAATTTTTTTCTAACTTATCTGAGAAAAATGCGTGACAAATTGTACAATAGAACATTGTTTCCTAGATGTGTGTTTCTCAGACATTGTAAATGACAGAAAATGTATTTAAATTACGTAAATTGCACTATCATTGAACGTTTTTCTCCGTTTGAATAAAGTGTACGCGATATTTTACTAGTCTATGTCCACGCGTTTCTTAATTTTATTGCACGTGCGCGGTTTTACGCAGGTTTCTTAGTGTATCGATTTCTTTGTCAGTCTTTTCGCAGCTGTTGAACAGTACACTTCGATGAAATATAATATTTACAAGACGACGAATCTATCTACAAATCGTTTTTATGTCGTCAAACGCGTAGTTTTTCAAGTGGCATAAATCATTAATGTATTTCGATTATATAGTCACAGAAACAGAGAAATGCAATCGTTGTTTACTTCATGAAACATTTACGCTTTATAACTTTTTGTTACATTAACAAAGAAAGTCTGATAAAAGGTAATTATTAGAAACTATTTTGCAATATACATGTACTACAAAAAAACGCACTACAATCTGCATTTTTACCCATAAGACATATTGTACACAACAGTAATATAAGACATTAAAATATTGCGTCTGCTACTGCAAACTCTTTATTGGTGTTATATTAGAAACAGATAAGTTTCTGTAACGTTAGCGGCATCAAATACCACGACGCACCATCTAAGAATCGAACATCACATAAAAATATTTACCTACAAATACTTATATTGTAAATTCGCTATTGCAATCCGTAAATTCTCCTCCAATAAAACAACATAACACACACAAACATAAAAAGTAAAAAAAAAACTTAATTCTTGAGAAAAACGAGTACAAAGTGTCTTGGTGCGCGCGAATGTTTAAATTGCTTTAATATGGCGAATGTGATTTGTAAAAAAAAAGTTTTTTTTACACGCGCACCTGTTTAATGATGTGCACATCTCCAAACATGTGTTCACCAGAAATATTTTTTTGCATAACTACATGATATTTCGTTTTATATATATTGTGCCCGTGTAAGTGTTTCTACAAGAAGAAGAAAAATTTATTTTTATTATTAATCGATACTACTTATATAGCGAATAAAATACTGACGGTATTTGAAAAACTGGTCCTACGTACAAATTTCTTTTTTATAAAATACTACTGAATAATAAATCAGGTATCCAAATAAAATATGCAAATATATGTATAGTTACTCTTTCTATATTTCTAAATAATAACTCACTTATATATTTGTATTCATAAATAAAATTATACATAATAAAAACTAAACACACGTGTATGTGTGTATAATAAAACTTATTTTTGATTGATACTATACATTACGGCAACATAGGATAACGAAGAGTTTAAGAGCTAGAAAAATATTTTTCAGTTTATGTTTTAAAGTAAGAATGAATTTGCTTTTTTCCGTTTATATGATATTTCCTACCATGGCGAAACTTTCTATCTTCAATACGAATATAAATCCGATTTTGATGTAAAAGTCTTTCCCAGCTTTTTGCAGCAGAAACAGAATCAGTTTTTGAGACGACACAGGCATCAGGTACCACGACGTAGTGCATCTTAAAATTGAAGTAAAAATATAGAAATTATAGCGTAAACAATCTTGAAAAAAAAATTACTATAGTTCAAAATAAACAATATGATAAATAAATAATCGAAATTATTAATAAGTTCTTGTACGTGACAAGATAAAATAGTTATGTTCAAAAATACGTACAATGCGTAAAAAATTTCGTTATGGCTGTCAACGATCTTCTGATCAAGATAAAACGCTAGAAGCATAATACCTAGAATTCCCAAAGTACAAATAACACATAAAAAAAACATATCCCAGTTTTTTGATATCGTTGCTTCAACGATCTGCCGAAAATTATAAATTACAAATCCAATATCATTTATATAATAAAAGTAACATATATTACATGTATACATATCTCGACATATATTTGTGTATTACTGCAAGAACTTTACTTACACCATACAAATTGCTGCTCAACGATATTACTAGAGCAATAGCAAAACAGCAGTGCAGTGTGTTAAATGACGATATCATAAATTGAGAGAACCTTTAAAATTATCATAAAAATCTTGAAAAAAGAAATCTCATATAAAAATTAAAATATTTTGTGCAACTCAACTAATGATACTCAACAATATTTATTTTTAAGCAGAGAAATTTACATATTAAAAAAACTAAAAATATAATAAATGTTGGATAATTCAAAATATCATAAATTGCTGAATTTGTTTTACTATTTTGTATTATTTGTTTGTATTATTTTATTATAAATAATCAAACATAAATGATGTGTTACTAAAATAAAAGTTGTAACAAATATTATTTACTAACTCCAAGGCCCTGCGATGTGCGATTACAGCATGCATTATTCTCTGACAAATTGCGTGTTCCTTTTTAGGACTTGATACATGCCACACGCACTCTTCGACGGAGTATTCTATTCGATATCTGCAAACATTTCTAGTAATTTGTGATCGGACTACGATTGTTACCTCAATTATTAGTCACCTGGCGATTTTGAACAAGCCCAAAGCATGAAAAAAAAATGTTATTAATTGCGCTACAGTGACAAATAGAATCGTTCCACAGACGGCAATAAATACTACTTCGTGTAGCACTTTGATGTAAAAATATTTATTGTTAAAAATGAAATATTCCATCATGATAAAAAGCTTCAGAGGTCGAGGCTCATCTAGTGGAAAAACAATGTCGAGCACAATCGGGACAAATTGGTATACGGGTGTAGCAACAATGATTAAAGCACTGTACACTATAAGATAAGAAAAAATCAGTCTTTGTTAATATAATATAAATGTACTGTAATGTAAACGTGTGGTAAGCATTGTGAAAATGTGTTGTTAAAGATAATAATTTATTTAGAAAGAACAAGTGTTTTTGCATTCTATTTCTAATATGAATAATTCTTTTTTTAATAATGCAAACATGCTTCTTACAGAACAAAAGAAGAATGAACATATGATTGTCGAGAACGGTTTTTTGTAGAATTTCAGTTTCTAACTTGTCACGCAGTAACAACCAGTCTTCCTGAATTTGATTGTGCAGATTTATTATCTATCGGTAACAAACATTTATTTATATACACTTACAATTTGCAAAATGCAAAATTGTCACTACAATTAATTATTACATAATCGTTTCGAATTGTGCAAGTAATCTTGAAAATAACTCACAGATTTTGATTTAAACATAAAAACAATGTACGTCAAGGTTAGTGTCCCAGTGGGACAAGCAATTATCATAACTCTAACAAAAAGAGTCATAGTGTATTCTGTCGTAAAAAAAACTGAGAACTGAAAACAACAAATTTACAAAATCGATCACGAATTAATGAAATAATAACTTGTTGCTTTATAAAATTTTCAAAGTTGACACACAAAACAAACAAATTCGAGACAGTACTCTAACGTGTTATTTACCTGTAGAAAAACATGTGGTACAATAAGGAGAATAACCAACATATTCTGCAGTAGCACAAATCGCGATCTATCGTAGGGCCAAATGCCCAACGCTTTCGAAAAAGGTACATCGATAGTGTTGTAATGTTTTTCGACTAGATGCATTCTGTATTACAAATAAACTACAACTAACCACTCTACAGACACATTATTCTCAATAAACTGTGTGCCTGTTATCTGCATCTCAAGTTTAAATAATTTGAGAAAAAGTACAAATGCTCGGAAATAATTTTATTAAATTGCTGACACTTATTGTAAAGTGGGCGATATACAGTAAATTAACCTAAATTACTTAAATTACGGAATGTATCTAGAGTGTTGCAAAGTGTTTTTATTTTGTGATAATACCCTGTGTCTTTACATTTATTTATAGTTTCTGCACCTGCGCAGATGTCAACGTCGATCGAAAGTTTCGACTTACCGAACAGTTCGTTTCCAACCGCTGAACAGTTTCTTTATATAAAGTGACATTAGTAGCTCATGATTTTTTCATATACATGAGTAGTTGCAGTGTTCAGCATCACTTTCTCCTTCAATCTTTTCGCTACTAATAAACTCGAATACGAGATAAAATGATGAGTTTACGAGATTTATAGATATATTAGTATATATCTATGATATACATGTCTCTTTATTTTTTATACACAGGCGGTGTCACCGATTGGTTTGTTATTTGTCGAATGATTTTTAAAATTATACTAAATGAATCAACTATGCAAATACAAAATTATTCTTTGTACATATTTTTAAACAATAACTCAAAATAATATATTTATATTTATAAATAGTAGCTCGAAATTATGCATGATGCAAATTAAACGCAAGTATATGTGCACTATACATTATGATGACATAAGATAAATAAAAATTATTTCTGACTGACATTTTACATTACGGCGACATAAGATAACGAGGCATTTATGAGCTAAAAAATATTTGTATATAAATAATTTACACACTTTAATAAAAGTAACACGCTTAACTAAAATTCGCATTTTTTTGTTTATACATTTCCTACCGTAGCAAAATTTTCTATGTTCAACACGAACACGAAGCCAAGTTTAATATAAAATTCTTTTCCGGCCTTTTGCAGCAGAAATAGAATGAGTTTTTGAGACGACACGGGCATCAAGTACCACGACGTAGCGTAACTTAAAAGTGAATTAAGAATATATACAGAAACTATAAACAATCTTGTAAGAGAATTATTATAGTTCAAGACAAATAGTAAGTAAGTTAAAAAAATAAATAATTGTAAGTTTTAAGTTTTTAAGATTACTTAAGAAAATATTTCCAAATTTCATCTTGTTCGATAACAAGAGAAATTGTTTCAAATACGCACATTACATGAAAAATTTCCTCATGGCTGTTACAAATTTTCTGATCCAAATAAAACCCTAAAAACAAATAACCTACTATTCCCAAAATACCGCCAATACATATTACCACCATCTCCAAGTTTTTTTAATACGGTCGTTACTTCAATGATCTGCTGAATGTTACAAAGTATAAATTCGACAACATCAATAAAATTGTGACATATATATGTCACATATTTCAATAAAAATTTTGTGTTTTACTATAAGAATTTTACTTACACCGTACAAATTGATGCTCAACGATATTATCATAAGAATAATAAAGCTTAACTACAGCGCATTAAATGATGATATCATAAAGTGAGAAAACCTTTAAAATTAACAAAAAATAGTGGGTAATGTGAAATATTATTCTCGAATATATTATAGCCGATACTGTTTTTAATTTTAATTATTATGTGTTTTACATATATATTTACAGTGCCAATGTGTGTTACTAAAAAAAAAAAAAACAAATTAAAGCTATAACAAATAATATACTAACTCCAAAGCCCTGCGATGTGCGATTACAGCATGCATTATTCTCTTACAAATCGCGTGTTCCTGTTCAGAATTCGATACGTGCAACACGCAATCCTCGACGAAGTATTCTATTCTGCAAATATTTCTAGTAATTCGTGATTGAACTGTTCGAGAATGGTAATTATTAATCACCTGGCGATTTTGAACATGCCTAAAGCATGAAAAAAGAGTACAAATAATTGCGTTGACGTAGCGAATAATATTGTCGCGCAGATCGCAACGAATACAATTTCGTGCAGCACTTTGATGTAAAAGTAGTTTTTGTCAAAAACAAAATATTCTATCGTGACAAAGAGCTTTTGAGGTCGAGGTTCGTCCAGTGGAAAAACAACGTCGAGCATAACCGGAAAAAATTGCAATACAATTACACTGACAATGATGAAAACACTGTACCCTGTAAGATATGAGAAAATCAGTCTTCATTAATGTAATATAAATGTGTTATAATTATTGTAAAAATGTATTTTTACAGATATATAATAATTTAATTAGAAATAACAAGTTTTGTTTTTGCATTTCATCTTAGAATGATTAAGTCTTTTTTCTTTTCTAGTAACAATAGAGACATGCTTCTTACAAAACAAAAGAAAAATATACAGCTGGTTGTCGTGAGCATTTTTTTTAATATATCGGTTTCTAACTTGTCATGCAATGACGTCCAGTCTTCCTGAATTTGGTTGTGCAGATTTATTAGCTGTCAATAACACATGTATTTATACATTACCCGTTGCACAATGCAACATTTCTACAGAAATATATAATCGTGAGTTGTACAAGCAATCGGAGAAATAACTCACACATTTCGATTTAAACATAAAGACGATATAACTACGTCAAAGTGATTATCATACAGGGACAAGCGACTATCATGACTCTAACGAAGAGAGTTATATTGTAGTCTGTTATAATAAAAACTGAGAACTGAAAACGACAAATTTACAAGATCGGTCGTGATGCAGTGAAATTGTCACTAAATTGTTGCTTCATAAAATTTTCAAAGACAACACACAAAATATACAAGTTCGATAATGTATGTTGCAATTTATAGTTTATGTCTACCTGTAAACAAAGATGCGGCACAGTCAGTAGAATAACCAGCACATTCTGCAGTGGCACGAATCGCGATCTATCGTAGGGCCAAATGCCCAACGCTTTTGAAAAAGCTACATCGATTGTGTTGTAATGTTTTACGACTAAATGCATGCTGTACCACAGATGAACTGCGACTAACCATACACACTAGAAAAACTCTAGAGACGCATTATATCCTCACTACTGTATTCGTAATTGTGTATTTTAAGTTTAAATAACAGAGAAAGAGTTCAAGCGAGAATTTAGAATATGTTTTTATTAAATTGCTGACAATTTCTGTAATAGGTGTAATACTATACACTGAAAATAACTTAAATTATATAAATGACTGTAAATTACTGTAAAGTGTTTTCACTTCTATTTTGTGACAATATTACTCTATGTCTGCGCACAATTTATTTATATATGTTTCGCACATATAAATGTTTCTATAACTTGTATCCTTCGCACCTGTGCAGATGACAACGACGGTCGGAAAAGTTTCGAATCATCGAACAGTTTCGTTTCGAACCGCCGAACCGTTTATTTATATAAAGTGACAAAACGAAATGACAAATTTACGTCATAGATATAGATGCGTCTATACTTTTACACAGTGTTTTTAGTTGTTATGCAGACACTGTCAGTGATTAGTGTCACTTGTTAAATGATCAAACAGTATCTTCTCGATCGCTATACTGATATCTTAAAAGAATAGATCCGTTTGTTCGACATTCATAAAGTCCAATAATGCAAAGTAAGTTACATTGCAGAAACATCTCGGTTTACTTAAAGCGCACGACTGTTCAAGTTGCGGCACTTTTGCAAATTTAATTTCATTAAAAGTTTTAACAGTCATACACGTTCAACAGTGTATAATATTGTGCGGATCTCCGAGCAAGTTTTCAACAGGAATATATTTTCGCACAACTAGATAACATTTTCTTTTGGTTTGTTTTAATATATTATTGCATATGTTTTACATGAAGATAAAAGTTCTCTCTCTGTCAATCGACAATAGCAAACAAAATAAATTAAATATTTTTGACGTTATTCCAGAGACTTGCTTTACAAAGCAAGTTCCTTCTTTCTCTATGTGAAATCTCTATGTGAAATTATAGTGGATAAGTAAAACATGCAAATATGTAGCTACTCTTTATGTGTATTTATAAATAAAACTCTAAATTCCATACATCAAAAAGTAAACAAAGATACGTACATTAAAACTTATTTTTGATTGACACTATACATCACGGCGACGTAAGATAACGAAACGTTTATGATCTAGAAAAACATTTTATACATTTAACGTTTTAATTACGCTATATTAAAACTAAATTCGCTAATTTTCGTTCATACCGTAGCAAAACTTTCTATCTTCGATACAAACATGAAGCCGATCTTGATGTAAAATTCTTTTCCAGTTTTTTGCAGCAGAAATAAAATGAGTTTTTGAGACGACACGGGCATCAAGTACCACGACGTAGAGTAACTTAAAATTGAATTAACAATATGGAAACTATAGCTGTAAACAATCTTGTAAAAAAAACAGTGGTACAAGAGCCAAGCAAAAAGTAATTGAAAAACGGAATATCTACCTATAGTGGAACCTCTTTTATCCGAAACGACTTGTATTATACGAACTATCGGTTCGTATAACAGAGGTTGGGCCTCGGTTATCCGAACTATCTTATCCTCCGATCGGTTCAAATAAACGAGGTTCCACTGTAATCAAAACTACCAAGGTTTTGGAATTGCTACAAAAGATCTTTCGAATTTTTTTATCTTGTTAACGATTAGAAGACAAACCATTCAAAATACTTACGTTACATGAAACATTTCGTCATGGCTGTCAGTGATCTTCTGGTCAAAATACAATGCTAGAAACAAATAACCTACTAGTCCTAAAACATTGACAATACACAATAATAGGATCTCCAAGTTTTTTGATACAGTCGTTGCTTCGATGATCTGCCGAACGTTACAAATTACAAATTTGACATCTACTAAAGCTGTATGATAAAACTATATTCACACAAATTTCAGTATACGTTTGGTAATTAATTATTGAAAAAACTTTACACTTACACCATACAAACAGATGCTCAACGATATTACTACAAGGATAGCTAAGGTGCAGTACATTGCGTCAAATGACGAAACCATATTGTGAGAAAACCTTTAAGATTATCACATTCTTGAATAAAAAATCTTGAATAAATGGAAATACATTGTAGGAAGTGACATATTATGTGCGACAAGTGATATCCCAGAGGAACAATAAAAAAAAAAAAAAACAAAAACTAACTACAAACAGTTTGGATAATTCTAAATATCATCTTCTTATCGAAAGTCATAACCGATCAATTTTTAATAATGCGTATATACAGTGCCGATAAAGTGGTAAAAAAAAAACCAAATATAAATCGGAAATAATATAATAATACTAACTCTAAGGCCCTGCGATGTGCGATTACAGCATGCATTATTCTCTTACAAATCGCGTGTTCCTGTTCAGAATTCGATACGTGCAATACGCACGCCTCGACGGAATATTTTATTCGATGTCTGCTGTAAATATGTCTAGATATAATTCGTGAATGAGCTACAAAGTGTTACCTCAATTGTTAGTCACCTGGCGAGTTTTAACATGCCTAAAGCATGAAAAGCGAGTACTAATAATTGCGTTATCGTGGCAAATATTATTGCAGCACAGACTGCAACGAACACGAGTTCGTGCACCACTTTCGGGTAAAAGTATTCATTGCGAGAAATAAAATATTCTACCGTAATAAAAAGATCTCGAGGCCGAGGTTCGTCCAGTGGAAAAACAACGTCGAGCATAATCGGAAAAAATTGAAGTGCGGTTAATCCGACAAAGATTGAAACACTGTATACTATAAGATGTAAGAAAATCTGTTTTGGTTAATGTACATGCAATATAAATGTGTTGTGAATATAGCAAGTTTGTGTTGTTGAAGATAAGAATTTAAGTAAAAGCGACAAATGTTTTTTTTTGCATTCCATTTTAGAGTAAATAATAATTCTTTTCCTCTTTCTATTAACATAAAGAAAAACATGCTTCTTACAGAACAAGAGAAGAATGTAAAATTGGTTGTCGTGAGCATGTTTTTGTAGAATTTCGGTTTCTAATTTGCTACGCAGTAACGTCCAATCTTCTTCGATTTGGTTGTGCAGATTTAACATCTGTTGTTAAAACATTTATTTATACGTATAATTACCGCTTGCAAAGTGCCACGAAAATGTACAATCGTAAATTCAGCAAGTGATCTTAGAAATAACACTCACAGGTTTTGATTTAAACATAAAAACGATATACATAAAGGTGATTATTATACAGGGGCAAGCCATTATCATGACTCTAATGAAGAGAGTCATAGTATATTCTGTCGTGATAAAAACCGAAAACTAAAAATGACAAATGCAAAAAAGCAATCATGAATCAATAAAATAATCGCCACTTTGTTGTTGTTTTACAAAAGTTTCAAAAAAACCGACAAAAACATCATACAAGTTCGAAAGCGTAACGTTAGCTCTATTTTAGAAGTATTGTCTACCTGCAGAAAAAGATGTGGTACACTCAAAAGAATAACTAGCATATTCTGCAGTAACACGAATCGCGATCTGTTGTGGGGCCAAATGCCCAACGCTTTCGAAACAGCTACATCGAGTGTGCTGTAATGTTTTTCGATCAAGTGCATGCTGTACTATAGATAAACTGTAACTAAGCAATACTCGAAAACTCTAGAGACGCATTGCACCCTCACCAGCCTGTGTTCGTAATTCTGCATCTCACGTTTAAATAATTTGAAAGAAAATACAAACTCTAGAAAATTATTTTTATTGAATTTCTGACACTTGCTGCAATAAGTGTGTGATATACAGTGAAGATAACATAAATTACCTAAATCATCTTTAAGCGCTGCGAAGTGTTTTCATCCCCATTACGTCATAATGTTACTCTATGTGTCTTTTCATAAATTATTTATATTTTTCGCATCTGCGCAGTTGATACCACGTTCAGAAATGTGCCGAATGACCGAACAGTTCGTTCTCAACCGCCGAGCGCTACACTGACGAAAATGAAATCACAAAACAACGTATTGGAATATTTAACGAAGTTTGATGAAGCAAATGAGATACCTTTTGTACACGCAAAAGTATCTCAAACTCTAACATATTGTAACATAATTCCTTAAGTGTATCACAAGAGATAAGTTTTTTTTAAACACGTGTTTTTTTTTCATCATCAATATTTGTGTAAAAACTATAATGTTTTAATGAGTGTAATAGTTTTGACCAACAGAGATTCATGTAACATAATCAAAATTATCATCGAGCAGCGCGGCTGGAATAATAAATAAAAAAAGAAATGACGACGGGCGATACTTCACGGGCGATAAATTATATAATTTTGTATATCGGTATGTTATTCCAATATTGAGATGAATCATATGTTCATAGTATATTAATTGTATGTGAAAGATTCTTAAATTTATTTTAAAAATATATAGAGAAAAAAAACATAAGTGATTCCACAGTATACTATCTGACAAATGAGACAAATTCGTACTTTGATATAATTTCTTTATTTACTAAACATTTCTTTATTCACTAAATAATCTCTAAAACGAAAAGTTTCTCTCTGCGTAATATATTAAAATATATTAACTACTGAGCGCACTAACTGTGTTACTTCTCGCTCTGACAGTTGTACAACACCGTGGCATAGGACAATGCGACATTGATAATCTACAAAAACAATGAAGTTACTGTAAAATAGTACCTAGTTTTCAAAGCTAGATTTAAATATTTCTCACCCGGGAGAAGGTATCTAACTTGACCGGAACTATACCACCGTATACAAGTAAAAATTCTTTGTTGAATTGTCGTATCAACAACAACATAAGTTTTTGCGACAATATCGGCATTAAATACCACGATGTATTGTATCTAAGAAGTCAAAATCTTATAAAACGTCTTAAAGCAATTTATAAATTATATTTTATATTTTATAATTATATTTTTCATTTTATAATTATATTTTATATTTTATAAAATAACACTAATAGAATTCTAATCTTTTACAAGATAAATAATATATCCTAGTACTTACACACATATCGAAAGATCGCTATTGTGATTTGTAACTTCTTGTCCGATAAAATTTACAATAAAATTATAAAACAGACAGGTTGTCAAAAAGACAAAACATATCATAAAATTTTGCAAATTCCGTGATATCGCTATCGCTTCAACGACTTGTCATACATATATCAAAGAAAGATAGAGTTAGTATATTTTCTATAGTAGTATATTTTCTAAAATAAAGCAAATTTTATGTTGTCTCGCGTAACACACAATCAATGGTTTACTTACTCCGTACAAAGCGAGACACAATAATGAAACTCCGAAGAAAGTCAAAACACAAAACGGCTTGTCAATTGATGATTCGAAAGTAAACCTTTAAACTCAGAAACAAATACGTTATAACATTCAAAGCGTTATAATATTCACAAATACATTATATTCTAATCAAACCATGCGCTTGAAAATATAAACATAATATATATAAAATAAAAATTTAAAAAAAAAAAAAAAAAAAAGAAAAAAAATACAAATTGCGAAATATACACTAACTTTGTTGCTCTGCGATGTGCAATTGTTGCATGTGTCACCATCTTGCAAATTGCGCGTTCCATTTCAGATTTCGATGCGTGCAACACGCATTCTTCGATACAATACTGTATTCTATGTCTGGAAATATTTATACATTTAAATTGTGATTTGATTGCCAAAAATGTGTCGCAACTGTGTCAGTCACCTGGCGACTTTAAACATGCCGATAATATGATCAAGACAAATCCTAACAATTGTGTTGCCGTGGCGTATATTATCGTCCCACTTACTGCGAAGGAAACGATTTCGTGTAGCGCTTTAGTATAAAAGTGGTCATTTTTGAAAACAAAATATTCCGCCATAATAAGCAGGTTGCGCGGTCGAGGATTGTCCAGTTACGATGCGTTTAATTAACTTACATCTTTCTCTTTGAGAATAAAAGTGAAATAATGCACAGGATTTATAATAAAAATAACGCTGAATGTCACGATTCTAAGGAAAAGATCCATATTGCACTCGGTTGTGATGAACAACGATAACTGAAAATAACAAACAAACATCGCCGTTCGTAGACGATAGAGAAACAAACGAGCGACTATGTGTCTCAGAATATTATTCATTTTGTTGCTTTGCAATGTTTTACCGAATTATTGTGATTAAGAAACATAAGCGTGTGTGAAAAGTGGAAAAAAAAAATAGTAGAGCAACAAAGATGTCTCCGACGTCGCACTTTTACCTGCATTCCAA
This sequence comes from Pseudomyrmex flavicornis, assembly GCA_014825475.1. Lineage (NCBI taxonomy): Eukaryota > Metazoa > Arthropoda > Insecta > Hymenoptera > Formicidae > Pseudomyrmex > Pseudomyrmex flavicornis. The sequence goes on along the minus strand of QVNW01000947.1, from coordinate 1,151 downwards.
TATGCGATATAATTAAGAAACTAATTAGCACACGTAGCAATATTGCTCTCAAGCGTGACTTGTCATGACTTGCCAGATACCCAACACTTTCAAACAACGTTTATTTATTGTAGTGTAGTAATGATCTTCTGCCTGCATCTTTCACAAAAGACGAAACAAAATTGAGACGTAACATACGCTTTGTGTCTTTGTCGAAACGCGTGCACAAAATTGTTTCCTTACTTTTGTAAATTACTCGAGAGAAACGCGCTACACATCGTTAAACATAATACATATTTTCGATATATGCGTTTTTCAACCGTCGTAATCAAGGAAATAACACTCGAATTACGTAAATTGCTGTAACTACTTTCTATTCTTTTGTTTATAATGTGCGCGCGATATTTTATAAGTCTACGCGTTTCTTGAAGTTTGCTGCGCGTGCGCATTTTCTTTGTGTATCGATTTCTTCATCAATTTTCTCGCAGTCGTCGGACAATATGCACATGAGGGAGACCGGGGCTAATTGTGACACGGGGTTAGTTGTCAAACTGCTATTATCTTGCTTACTAAACCTAGGAAAATATTCTTCTTTATATTGTAAGTTGCTACTATTGTGTTAGTAACGAAATAGCTGTTCTCAAAAACATGATATGTGATATTTACAAGCACTTTTGTAAAACTGAACATGGCAAGTAGATTTTTCTGATCTCGATTATTTAATAATTTCATTGATTTTAAAATTTCTAATTGCACTTTTATCTTAAGTATAAGAAATGTGGTAGGTTTAAATAAGTTTTCCTATATTTATTTGATCGTCATCGCATCGCAGTTTATAAACATAATATCTTTTATTTAAGATGAACGTTTGGGGTAAGTTGTCACACGGTGAGTATGCGTGAGGAAGTAATCGCCGTGCGTAGGATGCGACGCGCTATAACTTTAACAAAATCTTTGTCACTGCGACAGGCTGTAATTATTATTTGAAGTGAACTGAAGATCGTACGTTAGTTCGGTATTGTAAGAAAATTTCAGAAAAGGACATGTATGTAAAATACAATTTGTACAAATGTGGATTATGCTAAAAAAGATTTTTATTAGTGATTTACAAGAAGAAGAACTAGTTAGTTATATATTACGTGCTTCAGATATTTACTTTGATCTTACACCCA
>QVNW01000946.1:0-18602 GCA_014825475.1 Pseudomyrmex flavicornis | reverse complement strand
TTGAAAAATATAGCACACGTATGTACATGTGTAACTTTGTACGAGTAAGGGTAAAGTATCATGTTTCCAAAACAATAATTTTTTTATTTCTTTTAAATTTGGTTCCTCGTGCACATAGCACAGAATAGAACGACAATTTGTGGACATAGCACAGAATAGAACCATGTTCAGTTGTGACGTACGCACTGACAAATCGCTCGTTGACATGGTTACGTAGTTGCTAAAGTGCACCACTCGTAGTTAGTGGATATTGCGCTGGCTTAAAGGGCAGAAAAGGCGGAATAGCTATTATAGTTTCTCATATGCCCCTAGCCGCTTTCAGTCTTTTCTGTGAAGCAGGTGGTTTATATTCATTGTTATTTTTTGCACTCTGAAATGACATAAGAGTAACCCTAACCTGTTAAAAATTACTCAACTGTGCGAAAATAGGACACAGTTGTGAAGTTCGACTGAAAGCAAACCCGACATATAATTTTTTTTTAGAAGTCGTCAAGAATTAAGAAACAATGGCTGCTGTGAAATTCGGAAAACATCTGAAAGAGTTGAGAATCTTGCTCTGTCAAACGTCGAAGTCTAGTCAAGGCGTTAGGTAAAGAAAACAACCGTGGTTGTTGAGATAAAGGAGCTCACGTTTAGTGTGTGAATATGAATTTAAATTTTCGCCCAATTTTTCTGTGTGCATCTTGCAGAGATTTCATTGAGCAGCAATATGTGCCATTGAAGAAAAGTAATCCGAGATTTCCCGTTTTGGTCAGGGAATGCTCGTCAATCGAACCGAAACTGTACGCGCGTTTTGGTACGTAAGAGCGAACATCTGTCTCTCATATGCACTTCCATTTTACAGTGATCACAAGTTACTTTGCAAGCCACGTTTGTTTATAGAATATACGCGTTTGTAGTTATTCGAGCATCTAATGTTTATTTACCTTTTTGTAAAGTTTGTTAACTTGTGGTTTGTAAACTTTGCAGAGTACGGTGTAGAACAATGTATACCTTTGTCGAATCTAAAATCTGAAGAGGTGCTTAAAAAGGTTCAAGAAATAGCTTCTCAAAAATAGAGAAAGATATATACTTTGTACTATTAATAAATATATGTGTATGTATGTCATAATATGTGTATATAGTGTTTTAATAAAATTATAGTTAATCAAAAACAAAAGGCAGGAAATATAAATCTTATATTTGGGAAATTAATATATTCTTCCCTTTATTACATAAAAATTTATATTGCAGGTACATGTGTGTCATAAGAGATTAGATGTAAGATTTATAAAACTGACAAAATTCCAAGTTTTACAAAATGTCACTGTTTTCTTGCAGAAATATATTTTTTATTTCTCCTGTACAGTTTTTATTAAGAGTATATGTATAGTTGACTTTTTGTGTATATAATATATATGCATATATAATTTTTATCATAACAAAAAAAATTATATATGAAGCAGATTCTTGATCAGGAACTCAGTTGACATTAAATAATAACTGACTGTTCTAAAACAGAGATCTTTTTTTTTTTTAAATAAGGTTTTTTTAATCACTCTCTTTTATCTTTCTTTTATCTCTGACAATGATAACTGCTCTTTGTGTAATATGAAAATACACATATCTGAAAAATAAACTTGTATATAATCCTTTTCAAATAAAATGCATATATACATCAGTCAGGTTCCAATAAGTGTCACGTAAAAACCTGCCTGCAGGCTTTCATGTAAATTTTCTCAATAACGATATCATCATATTCCACTTCGGTTACTAAAGTTTAGATATGAAATTCGATCTAATTTATGTCTAAATACTTTATCTCGAGAACTTAAATAATTTTATGCTACAAACGGTGGTAGTCCAAAACTCTCGGGCTTGAAGTCTTCCAGACTATTTAAGATCAATGTGGCATCTTTGACGAGATGTTTAGGAAGCTGAGGATCTGGGATCATTACAACTTGCATCTTGGCAGCATTGGCAGCCTGAACTCCGTTCGGTGAATCTTCAAAGACTAGACACTATGTACAACACAAGTAAATAAATTATAGATTTGAGATGTAAAACACAGATATATAAAATAAATTTAAACATCGCAAATAAGAACCTTTGAAGGATCGGGATTATCAGGAAAGCGTTTTGCGGCGACCAAGAACACATCTGGGCTTGGTTTTGAACGCAGCACCTCTGGATCGGAACCGCCGTACACTTTATGATCGAAAAGATCAAATATGTGTTTCCAGTTTTGTGTTTTTAAAGTGCCACTCTCTTGGCACGAACTTGTAGCTAGCGCAATAGGAACATTGTTGTTTTTAAGATGCCGCAGCAGCTTCTCTGCACCTGTGTAGAATGTTAGTTAAAATTGTGGTCAGAATATATATTTAAAATTACTTTTGTCAAATGTAAAACTTGCCTGGCATAAGACCACAACTAGGAAATACTTCTTGATATATAGGTGCCAGCTTCTCCTCAAATGTTTGCACCGAGATCGGCAGTTCTAACATATTTATTATCTTTCCCAAAGCTTCTGCGCTTCTGTAACCCATAATTGCCGCTTTGTGTTCCCAGGTATACGTCTTCCCATATTCTTGAGTAACACGATTGTATGCCATCGAGTACAGTGATTCCGTGTCTAAATGTTGCGAACATAAAGTGTCAACATATTTTTGTTTTTGATAGAAAAAATTATGGCCTTTATTTTATTAAAAAAAAAGCCACTAAAGAGAATTAAACACATGTGTAACAAAGTATGAAAAAAAAAACAATTGAAATATTATTATATATTACATCAGCACAGTGGATTTTATTCGAGATAAAAATTGTTTATAGATCTAGATGTAAACGTCACATATAAGAATATCTTTACCTAATAGCAAGCCGTCCATATCAAAAATGCAATGAGTAACATTTTGGAAATCCATTTCGAAGCTGTCTATTAGGTTATTCAAGAGGGTTACTTGGTCGGAACTTTCGGTTAAAAGGAATGTATGTTTCTTCAGGAAATACTGTTTTAAAATATCTGAGAATGAAAATTATCCTGAAAAGAGACTTCGAATCAAAATGTTATCTTTTGTTTTACGCGATAAGACAACATGCTAATACTAGATAATATTTCATAATACCTGTGCAATCTGATTTCGATACATGTATGCACATAGATACGGTATTGACCGATATTCTCTCTTGTGTGTGTGTGCGTGTAATGTGCGTGTGTTTGAAGCTTCCCTAAGAAATTTAAACCGTAGATCCTGCGAGTATTCTCTGACAAGGCGCGATACAGAATATCTAATGCGTATTTTTTAAAAGAAATTATCACTAAACATACAGAAAATTCTCTACTATATTTTAAATATTCTTTATTTGTCTCAGTTGTCTAAATAATTGTGTAAAATTATATATATATCACACTTTGAATGTGTGTTATACATGTTCATATAATTGTAAAGTGTACATAAAATACAAAATCAAACAATTTTTTATGCGTGTACACACACAAAACTCATGAAAAAGAACAGTCATAAAAAAGTAACATATAAATTAGAACTATGATATATATATATATATATATATAAACTTTATTATAAAGAAATTCGCGTATGAAAACAAATGTACGCTTGTTAAATGCATCTATTCAACAAATGCGGCTAAAATGATTGCGTTATACTAATGAAATGTATATATCATGTATATATACTGTTATATAATATTAATATTAATGCGCAACATATCGAATACGTCGATCGACCATTGGTACAAATGACACTTTTGAGTGTTTTATATTGTGCCAACGTTTTTGTACATCGTCATAAAATGATGCAACGAAAAGATGTCAATTTCGTAAAATAAACTTGAATTAAAAAAAAATTTGTCATTATTGCTTTCTTTATTGCACTTTTTTATTTGAACTTTCTGGTAGCGTATTTACGTATGTTATAGATATTACAGATATAGTCTCAGTAACATAATTGTTGTTTTGTTCACTCAATAGTACAAAAACTAATTATAATAGTTTTCTGTTTTACTCGAACTTTGTATTTAACCCTTTCTACGCTAAAGCTGATTATATCATCAGTTTACTAGGGTTTTGCGTATAAACGAGTGGCTAGTGCCAAAAAAAGAGTCAAGTGAACTTCTCGAAAAAGATCATGTAAACTTCTAACTGTACTAAAATTAAATGTTTCCCGTAACATTTGACATGGTATAAAAGTGATATGGCAAATTCGTTGGCAACAAATCCGGCGTAACTGATACTGTAGTGAAATACGTTGTATTTTGTTCTCTGAATACCGTTTCTTGAACAGTACTAGTGACGTCCGTTGGGAAACTCTGAACGGTAGTGGTTGGAATAGCTCGGGCGACTGTCTGTTGCGGTGCGGCGTGAGAAACTGTTTGTATTACCTGTGAAAAAAATAAAGCAGTAAGTAAATAAAATCAATTTATTGATACACATAAGAAAATAAATAAGTCTCGGTATTTACTTGTGTCGCGGATTCCGGTTGAGCTACAGCGGCTATGGAAAGCGGATTATCTGGATTAGCTTGATTGCAAGGTTGTTCTTTCATCTGAGGCGGTTGCGTTTGTTTCATCGACTGTTGCAATTGAATCGGAAGTTGATCCTTGGGTAGAAACCTAGTGAATGCTATATTGATTCCGTGCCGACGTCTCATGTGCTTTTGATAATTCGGCCAGTTCGTGAAATGATGCTGGCAATCCGCACAACTGTACGGACGCTCTCCGGTGTGTTGCCGTTTATGCGTCTGTATCGCGAAACAATTGTATATTTAAATTCGACGAGAGTGAACTGTCCGATTCTCAACAAGTATGCAACTTACAACCAATACTCCTTTGAAACGAAATGCTTTCCCGCAGTATTCACAGGTAAACGGCATTGCGTTGCTGTGAATTCTGCTATGTTCCTTTAATGTGCTCTTTTCTCTAAAAGTCTTTCCGCACACGGCACATTGATGGGGCTTGATATCAGTGTGCACCAAATCGTGCTTCTTCAACTGCATAGGCGTCTTAAATCTGTAATTTTGATTGACAATTCTTGAACTCGGCACAAATGTACAAACCTGAATGAAACGAGATAAAGCGTGAAATTAAGTATTAACTTACGCTTTCGGACAAATGGAGCATTTATATGGCTTCTCTTCCGTGTGAGTCAGGAAATGAGCTTCCAAATTTCCCTTCTGCATAAAACTTTTCCCGCATTGATCGCACGTAAAATTTCGGACTCCGGTGTGAATGAGTTTGTGCGTCACCAAGTTTGGCTTTGTCGAAAATCTAGAAATCAATTTTGCAACGAATGTACAAGATTTCTTAGAGAAAAAATCATTTTGCACATGAGAAAAGTGTTGTGTATACTGTACTAACTTCTTATCACATTGATCGCATTGATACTGGTATTTCAAATTGTCAGGTAAGTGGCATCGTTTGTGAATAAACAAAGAGCTTGAATTTTTGAAGGATTTGTCGCAACTTTTGCACTTGTACGGTCGTTCGCCCTTGTGAATCCACATATGATCTACCAAATTTTTCTGTTGCGTGTAAGTTTTCCCACATTCATCACAGCTAAAGATAAATTATAAATAGCAATTTAGCAAATACTTGCTCTGTTGTGGAGATCTTTGCACTATTGTTATAACAAATGATACATACCTGTATTTTTCCTTGTTTTGTTTTCCGTGTCTTTTTACATGCGTGACAAATCCTTGATATTTGTCATAAACTTTACTGCACTGTACACACATGTATTTAGGTGGCTGGTTATGCACCTTTTCGTGATGTTCCACTAGCCCCACCAAACTCGGTAAGGTCTCATTACAATCTGTACACAGCCAGGAATACTTCTCCAAGCACTTATCTTTCGTTGAATGCTTCATTTCAACTGGTGTTTTTTCTACTGATTGCGACTTTTGTATTTCTAAATTTGATTCTACATTCAGAATAAGAAATATTGGATATTAAAATTATATTATACTATAAATATATTCAAAGATTGAATCATCAACTTTTAAACATATACTATTCTTTTATGTACGTGAATGCATCTCACCAGATATATCTACAATGTTGATATTACTTTTCACAGCTATATCGTTTTGTTTTTTATCTAGGCGCAATGAATGCCTTTGATTCTTGGACGTTTCTTCCATCTTTTGCATTTTCTTTTCCTTTGATTTGTTCTCCTTTGATTTTTTCTTCTTCTCCTCTCTAGACTTCTTTTCTTCTCTAGATCTCTTTTCCTCTTTAAACTCTTCTTTACTCCTCTTTTCTTCTTTATCCTTTTTTTCTACAGACTTTTCCTTAGTTTTCGTTTCTTCCTTTTTTACTGTCTCGTTAATGTAATTGTCAGACAGCTGGCATCTCTTCTGATCAGCCATATCTTTCTGATCGATGACTTCATGCTGTGGAAACTCTACGGTCTCCGCCACATATTCTACATCTGGTTCTGATGATTGCAACTTGGTTTTTGAATTTACCAACAACTCCCTCAACAAGATCTGCGCTTGATTGGTCTTCTCGATGAACTCGTTGCACTTGTTCAACACGTCGCAGCAATCTACACAAACTGTAAGCGGCAAGCCATCGGTTATCAGAACCTACACACAGTCACAACAGTCATCATTAGTGATAAAAACACAAATGTATCGGACGTATATTTTGCATAACGAGAGAAACTGAATTAGCAAAAAAGTGGTCGCGATGCCGAGCAAAGCTGTTTGTTCTTTCGAGATCGCACAAATCTTACGTGCGGTTGTTGCAAAGGATTCGCGGACAGTTTTACCTGTATCTGCAGGCACTTCGCTATCTTGAACCCGATCATAAGCTTCTGACCCTCGTTGTCGTAAATACCGACGAGGCTGTTCTTGGCTTCCGCGCACAGCCGGCAGAGACCCGATTGTGCCATCGTCCTTCAATGTTCGTAGAAAAATTACCGTGCACCCGAAATCGTCGAACACCGTTGCCCAGGTGCGAGGAAGGACGCATTCCCGAGGCCGCGTGTGTCTAAGGTGATCACGCACCTGTCACACCGCTCGCACACACTTGTAAACAACAAATTACCACGGACGACGCGACGCCGGGTCACACTGGACATCTTGTCATCGTTCATCGTGGAAAATCGTATGCGAGAGCGCTACAACGAGAAGCGACTTGTTGCTCCATGGTGTCGATCGATCAACAGCCGATCAACTTGCTCGATTATCTTTATTTCTCTCTCTTTCTCCGGCAGCAAACCGGAGCAGCCGCGTCTATGCGCTTGACGTCCACGTAGCGTTGTCACGAAAACATGTATATCGGTGTGTACATTCGTCGGAGCAATATTTGGAAGATAAGTCTCGCCGGCGAAAATCCCACACGCATGCGTCAGAGACAGAGCGCTTGGAGACGCAATTTGACAGACGCAAATCACAGTAATCACACAGCATAGAAATCTGTAACCAGAGAAAAAAGTCTGAGAACGGTCATCTCATTGTATTTTCTTACGACGCTCTGAACTGCCTAGTTTTAGCGCCATACATCTACAAAAGTGGACGACAGAAACTACGGGGCGAGACATAACATATGTCACGTGAACTATAGATTTTCAGTACTGACAGTGAATAACGAAACGCAACCCGTACGACCACGGACTGCTAAGTAGATATTTTCATGCTGTAATGGAGATTTCCAGCGTCTTCATCAACTAAATTACAGGAAGGTGAACAATAGTACATAAAAAAAAAAAAAAAGAGAAACGGAATAACGGAACGTCTCCGTTTGTCAAAACAAAAAATCATCATCGCATTGACGCGCGTGTATTGTAAAACCATTGGCGACAATGTCACATATAGATAAAAAAATGTATATGTTAAAAAAATAAATAAATAAAGAATTTACAAACTTTGTATTTTTTACAATCTCTCAGTAAGAATTATAATTTTTTATAATTCTTCTAATATTATATTAGCTCGCCCTACTTACGCATAAAATTTATTTCTACTTTTATAGATATATCTACGCATATTCGTCGATCTTTTAAGCAAAATTCGCAAATGCGCGAAGTTTCACAAATCTCGTATTTTTGCGCTAATTTGCTAAGATATACAGTGAGAATTAAAAGTATTGAGGAACGAAGCGCGCGATGTGAAAGAAAAATTCTCAGAACATCTAAAGGACACGTACGCGCGTAATTTTTACGACATTCGACTGATTGACTCATATTTATTTTTAACACGCGTCGTCTTTCAAACGACGAAAAGAAAAATGTTCGGGGGACTGCTTGAAATTCCGCGGGCGAGTACTAGCGAAAGTTTCGCGTTTTCTCGGAAGCCACCTTTGTGTGTAGTGTCAAACGCGCAGTCAAACGCCGTTTTGAACAAACACGCAAACATATACGATATGATAACGCAACAGTATAACATTTGGACCGAAATAATGCGATAAAAGACACACGGTTCCGATCTTTCCTTCGAGAACAACCTTGCGCTGTTCGAATGCGCGCTGTTAATTTATTCCCCATATTTGCAAACGCACGCGGAACATATGTACTTTTTCCGAGAATTTTTGACAAGCTATTTCAATTTTCTCATCCTCTTTCTTTCGTGTACTTTCCTTTCACTCTTGCGCATCAACATAAAAAAAAAAACTTTTTACACTTTCCATTCTTTGCATAAATTTGCCCAAAGACATCGAACTTTGAGGAACTCACGTACGTATTTCTCGAACTTCTGATATGTTTGAGAAAATAAGAAATTCGAGAAAGTGTTTGCAAATATAACACGTACTACTTAATTTTTTAACGTTCTACGCCTTTTTTTTTTAATTAATTTTCTCAAAAGTATATTTTACCTGTATTACACGAATCTTTCTCTCTCTATCTCTTCTTTCGCAAAACGTTTGACACGAGGTAGTGAACTTTGTGTCAAATAAAATTCCAGTTTAATAATGGCAATTAATTATCGCCACTCGCAAACGGATGAGCAGTTTGAGAGAGAAAAGATGAGGCATCGTAATGACATTTCGGCGAATCGCAGAAGAAGGCGTGAGTGAGCTCGAAAAACCGTGAGAACTTCCGGCATAACGTGAATGTTTACACCGACGTCCTAGTTTTCTAATATCTCTGCAATCAATATGTACATAGTTATAATCAATTCATTTAAATACACGTTCGATCATCTCTCGGTACGCGATCATCCTACGAATTTTTCTTGTTGCGCACGATCGCGTCGTCGCCCAAACGGCAAACGGAAAGAAGTTTTCTTCTTTTTTTTTTTCTAACGCTTCTAACGCAAAAGATCGCCGGAAAATACGTCCTATTTCCTTATTTTAAAGAGGAAAGACAGTACAGTTAACGCCCGAGTTAGGCATGCGGTTCCACGCTCGAGGACGACTCTTTCCCGTCCAAAGAGGAAGGAAGCGAGGCGGTGACATTGACTAAGTCCCCCGTGGCGGGCGAGTTCCATCGTTCGAAAACACGGCCCGTTGAGTGGTAAAAGTATTGACACAATGTGTCCTCGTTGTGTATATATAGGGGTGACTGCCATGAAAGCACTGCAGTTCTTCGTGGAACGTCTGCGTGAACGACGTCGTCGTGGGAAGGCACACCTGTTGAAGTTTCTCTCCGATCAGCGCGTGATTTGGACGTTGCGGCGCCTAAATCTGTTGCCGATTAGAAAAGTGCTCTATCGCGGCTGAGAGTGTGTGAGTAAATTCTCAGGCACACGATTTTATGCAATTAAGATGTTGAGATGCTTCGATGATCCTTTGTGATGGCTGAGGTTTTAAGAGACTCCGCGCTAGAATTAATTAAACGCGATTAGAATAACATTTTTAAATGAAAATTAAAAGTTAATGTGAAACAAATGTGTATTAATTATAAATTAACATGTGCGTAATATTTGTTCGTATTTGTTGTTCTTAGGAATAATAATGTCCTTGCATATTCTCTTTATCGCAATAGCTTTTTTAGTTGAATTTTTTACACAACTGCATGGAGAATTAAAATACAATATAAACTAATATTAATTAATAGTGTAGTTTAAAGACTGAACACTGAGATGCCACCCTGTATAACGTCGGGTATCGTGGAACCGGTTTGTAATGAGTCGCTTTTTCAAGAGAGTTCGAGGGCATTTAAACGTGAAGATGAACAAACACAAAACGTTATCAATCGAAAAACATTAGAATTTTTTAAAAGAAAATCTCGTTTCCTTACCTTTTCTTGTTACGCGCGATTTATCGCACAATTTGTATTTCTAGTCTCTTTATTGGCTGTCGTGTACAAGAAAGAAGAAAAATGATAACACTCGTGCTTTTCGGTGCTCTTATGGCGTTGTCCTCCGCCCAATTTCAACCACAACCTAGCGGTCGGATTCTGGATGCGCCGAGTCCAGCACTTTGCGCACAAAGTAAGTTTTTTTTCTAACAACTTACGCATTGCTAGTTTTTTCACAATCTGTCCAAGCAATGCAAAAAGAAACTTCCAACTGAAAATTGTTTACAGTTTATATTTATTTACAGTATATTTGTTTTGTTGAAGTTTTGTGTTGCTTGGAAAGAAAAGATATTTTAAATTTATAGTAGGTTTAAAAAAAAAATAATTTACGCATTATTTGGTGTCACATTGATCTACTCTTGATTGAGGGAAAAAAAATGATCAGCCGAGAAAAAATTTGTTACGCGAAAGTAAAATCTAACATCCGACAAAACTCTGTGAGAAATGATAAGATCGTGTAAAAATAGCGCTGCTTAGAATAGTCTTTATGTAAGACGATCTTACGCTGGGATAAATAATAATACGAGCGTCCCTAAGTTGTCTCGCTCGGAAATCACGTTCCGATGGGAATCTTCTTTCTTTCCTTCCATCCAAGGAAACCCACGTAAACCGGAGAAAGTAGTTTTCAATATTTGTGATTAAAGACGGCGATCCTACGGAATCTTCCTCCTCCAACTGGTTCTCTCCTACTTCCTTCTCCGCTTTGAGGTCATCGCTTTGCCGTAGCTCAACCTCAAGCCGGTCGTATCTTCCGCTTATCGTATCAGAGCGTTGCCTCTAATACGAGTTGTGTGTGACCGTCGTCGTCTACGTTCTTGCACCTCTCACGTTTTACACGACGCACACGCTCGTTTGTAGAAAGTGTGACAATGACATTCGACAGCTTGTGTGTAAACGCATTTGAATTGGAAATAGTCTCGTCCTCCTCGTAAGTAGTACGGAATGTATGGGTGACACTTTCACGTTTATCATTTTCAAACTGGTCGAGGAGGTGACAAGTCACCGCGTCACAGGCCATTAATATAATCTGAAATATATTTGAAAGTTTTCTGTATCCAAAACCTGTTTCTTTGATATTTTATCAGGAAAATATATTTGTAGCCGAAATCACCTTGTGTACGCTTTCATAAAATGCATCCAGACAGACTTTTTTTTCCTTTACAAAATGTTCTAATAGTAAAATAAAGTTGAATCGCATTTTCCGGATATCAAGCAAAAAATCAACACAACATTCACGGAACTCTGGAACATCATTGACGACTTGAACGTCAAGGCCGGAGAATGTGTGTTACGCGCGCGGGATCTATAGTTAATTATTCATTCATTAGGCGTATCCCAATCGACGCGTTCCAAGTCGACGTCGCGTCTTGTCCGGAAACTTTCTTCTTCTTTATTTGGAAAGTGACTATGTAATCAGCATACAATGCGGGTGCCAATGTCTAGGTCGTGACTGTGGTTGCCAGGGTCATCATCGCGATTGACACTAATACCGCGACTTTCACTCCGGGAAGAGATCTTCTCAGTAAACACATACCTCTCTCGTTTCCAAAGATATCTACAAAGATTATTGCTTCTAATATCTATTCAACTCGTACAATTCTCCCAATTTTTTTTTGTTTAATTATAGGAATTATTCATCAGCGGTTCAATGGAAAAGGTTATTACTTTTCGTGGGCCAATCCGAGAACGGCTGGTCAAGAGTTGGACTGGTTGTCCGCCAGAAACTACTGCCGACAACGTTGCATGGATCTAGTTTCGCTAGAGACTTCTGCCGAGAACGAGTTCGTTAAGAATCGCATCGTTCAAGGTACGTGTCGTTTTACAAATCCTGATTCTTCGTAGAAAAAGCGGTCAACAAAGGATAATAAAAAAAAATCTCTTCTTATAGATAAAGTGAAGTATATCTGGACGTCTGGTCGTCTCTGTGACTTCAAGGGATGTGACCGTCCGGATCTGCAGCCTCTTCACATCAACGGCTGGTTCTGGACCGCCGAGTTACAGAAGCTCGCGCCGACCCACGATCGCGCTCAAAACGACTGGTCTGAAAGCGGCGGGTAAGTTCGTTACATCACGTATACGCATATTCAGTTAGGCATCGATCTGTAATTTCGCGCGTTAATACAATATATCGGACGCTTGCACGCACATCAAGAATGAATTTACGATTATCGAGGCCGATAATCGTGCTAACGCGGTTTTCATTTTTGAGATCAAGGATATCGGAGACTTGTCATTAAATCCTTTTTTCCTGTTCTCCGCGACTATCTATCGCTCTTCACTCTGTAATCAGCGATCGCTGCGTGCGCTCATTACAGAGTCAATAGTCAAGGTTTAAGGCGTCTCCGAGCGCCGAGAGAGCATAGATACTTTGATTCACCTTGTGAACATTGTTTTACACTGTGAACAATATGCGCGTGTTTTGTTCAGCATTGGCAAGCCGCAACCTGACAATCGGGAGGCTATTCAGGGCGGCGCTCCCGAGAATTGTCTGGCGATCCTCAATCAATTCTACAACGATGGTGTGAACTGGCACGATGTGGCGTGTCATCACAAAAAACCGTGGGTCTGCGAGGAGAACGAGTCTCTACTGAGATACGTTCGCTTCACCAGTCCGGGTATTCGCGTCTAAAAAGAACTTGAAGAAATGGCAACTTTATTATTATTGAAATGAGTTTAAAAACGCGTCCACACGGCATTCTGAACAAGCGACTGAATAGTATCATATATTAGAACATCTATTATTTATTATTATGTAATCATAATTATATAATGTATCTTCACATATACTCTCTTATTTAGAATTTAGAGTAGAAACATAATTCTATTATTTAAATACTTTTGCTGGAAATTTTGATAGACACTTTCAGTTTAAGAAACATCACTATTTATATTCATGTAGAAACATAATAAAGTTGTAGTAAAATTTAACATATAACAGTAGAAACTGCAGGACAGAAATTCTCTTAGAGAATATTGTTAGTTCACAATAAGTTTTGCGTACACACATATATATATAAATATAAATATATATATATATATATTTCCAAAAGATTATACATTTATAATTGTATATGCCAGCAATAAACTCATGGACAATACATAATTTCGTATATTTATATTTAATTTATTTGTTATACCTTTGTTTTTTTTTTACTCAACTATTTTTTAAATTATATATATATGTATTTTTTGTGAATGTATAAGAGATGAATTTTTTTATAGAATATAAAATGTATGCAAAAATATTTATTATATGATAAAATATATCAAACAAATTAGTATCTACAATCCTATTATCATATATTTGCTTAATTGTAGAAAGAGATATATAACAAATTCACAAAAATGTTTATGAAATATGTGCTTGTGCGCAATGAAATTATTTTTTACCTTCTACCATTATTATGTGATATCCAAACTTTGTTTTCACTGGTGGATCCGTATAAACTGGAGACGCCAGGCTGGAAACTGGTAACGCAAAAGCAGCATCTTGAAAAGGTCCCACCATGGACCCTCGTGTCATCCAACCGAGATCACCCTTAAAATAAACCGATAATTCAATATATTTCCAATATTTATTAAATATTTTAATAAAAGAAATATATATTACCCCAGATCTGGCTTTGTCCTCACTGTATGCCGCCGCGACTTCATTAAATTTCTGACCAGCTTTTAACTTTTCCAGCGCCTCCAATATTTTTGATTGCTTCTCGCACAGGATATGTCTAACCTGCAAAAACAAATAAGCTTATAAAGGAAAGGAAAACAAATTTGCGAATGATTTTTATCCGCTGTAACATGATGAAATAAATTATATAAAAACTAATTGTATTGTAAAATATTACAAAAACTCTCTGCTAAAAAAGCTACTCATACAAAGTTTGTAAAATTTACATACAGATAAACACATGTGACACATGTGCAAGTGTTTATCAGTGCGAACAAAATGCATTCAAAATTTTCTTACTTTCACTGAGTTTCCACCCTTCTTTTCCGTCTTCCCGGCACTACCTTCCTCCGAGGATTTACCCTTGCTACCTTTCGCAGCACCGGCGTTCTTCTTCGGCGGCATGTCGCGGGTAATTTAAGGTTGAAAATCCAAGAGCGCCTATTACGATACTGACAGATTTCTTACTTATTACGAGTAGATAACGTAAGAGAACTGACATGCCTATTATTGGCAATAAAGTATACATGATTGCATCAAAGTGAGGGAGACAGAAAAAATAAGAGCAAGGAAGAAAGAAATTTGTTGTGAAAAAAAAATAAAAAAAAAAAAAATAATAATAATTTATACGTGCTTGTTTCTTATTACGTCTAATGTGCGCCGTGATAACTATCTCGCGAAACGGATATGAGAGTATCGCATCATTTATTGCATAACAAATGAGATGATGTTATCATGCGGAAGCGACCGATGTTGAAATGTGTGTGGATGTTCTCTTTACACATGTATCTAGTGCGAACGTCATCGTGAGTAAAAATTATCTTTGATCAGTGTGTGTGCCGTGACGATAGATGACGAGCGGGAACGGTATATAAGGAACAAGCACACGAGTTCTCGATGCAGTTTCTGTGATAGGCGCACCGGTGCGTTGCGTACAGAGCTTTACTGATAGTTCATTGATTTCTTATATATTTTGCGACAAAAAACTTGCTCTCACACGCGCGTACATACTTGGCAAAAATCGGCGAATAATTAAACCAAATCGAAGTCAATAAACCAAGGTAACATATTTTTTTTTAAACATATATAAGTACATTTAAAATTGTTTTAATTATACAATTTTCTAACCAGTTTTCTTTTGTTTTTCTCTCTGGAACGTCTTCGAATTTAAATATGTATACCAGAGAAAAAAGAAAGGAAGATTTTTCTACTATTATATTATAAATTATAAGTCTTTATGTTTTATTAAGATTTTATATTTATTACAAAATATATCATGTTTTTAATATTAAAAAAATGTAAACTGCATTGTTACTGTGTGCAGCTCCCAAATTTCCTTATTTCAATTGACGCTAAAGGATATAAATAAGAATGGACCCGATCAAGAGACCAGATAGAGCATCTACATGCACATGGAAAGCAGTCGACGGAAATTCACCGCATACAAAACGAACAGAGTAAGTTTGTTGTAACTGAAGATGTTACGGTGCATATGGGCAATAAGCAGATTGCTAGCAGATTTGCAAACAGATTGCCGAAAAAATTCGAGCAGATTATCGCAACACGTCAGAGGTCAGAGATCGTGGCCTCTATTATATCGATAGATATGTTACGTCAATAAATGTAATTAATTTTATGTTGGCACAATATATCCTATGTATCATCAGATTACTTGATATCAATATTGTGTGTGTCGCGCGGCTTTTGACAAAATCTATTTTTATTAGACTGGCTATCAGAGATTATATTTTTTGCGCTGTTTTGTGACCCACATGTCAGTACAATTAATTTTAAAAACAGGGATACAAAGTTTCGCAACGCTGTTTTGATAGTGTAGCGACAGAATGACAAGAATACGCTCCAACAAACTCGATTTCTCTTGCTTACCTAAAAATTATTGTAAAGAATTGAGCAAGTTAAAAAAAGAGCATTGAGTAAACCTCAATCATGCAAACTCATGTATTCAAACGCAATTCATGTAAACAAAATATATTGTGCAAATAGGCATATGCTGATAATAACTTTGGCAGGAAATGAAATCAGCAGATAATGTTTGTAATAGTCATGTTTGATGTTATCTGCAGTTATCTGTAACAGTAATGAATTTGACAGTCAGTGTACTAATTAACATTTATGTTTATTTTTAGTGTTTTAAATCGGAAAAAGATATTACCTGACATTTTAAGCACCATTGGCCAGACTCCTCTGATTCGTCTCAACAAAATTCCTAAGTCTCATGGAATCAAGTGCGAAATGTGTTAGTAAATTTAGTATCACATTTTGTGTGTGTGAGAAAAATCTCTGTTTTAAAAAGAATTTTTTAATTATACAACTTGACTTTTTTTTACATATAGTTGCAAAATGTGAATTCTTCAATCCTGGAGGGTCTGTGAAAGATCGAATAGGATATAGAATGGTTCTAGATGCTGAGGAAAAAGGTCTGTTAAAACCGGGGTACACGATTATCGAACCAACTAGCGGCAATACGGGGATCGGTCTAGCACTGGCCGCAGCAACCAAGGGCTATAAGTGCATCATTGTGATGCCTGAGAAAATGTCTAACGAGAAAGTTTATGTGCTTCAAGCTCTTGGTGCCAAAATAATCCGAACACCGAACGAAGTTAATTGGAGCGATCCGAAATCGCACATCAGTATTGCCCACGAATTACAAAAGAAAATTCCTAACAGTATTGTTCTAGATCAGGTAATGTTGTCATTGCAATGATTTGTTCCATAGCAGTTGAATAAAATTGATACGTCTAATATAAATGCGTACAGTATACAAATCCTGGTAATCCATTGGCTCATTATGATCAAACTGCGACTGAGATTTGGGAGCAGTGCGACGGGAAAGTGGATGTAGTAATCGTAGGCGCAGGTACTGGTGGAACAATAACCGGAATTGGGCGCAAATTGAAGGAACTGTTGCCCGACATAAAAATTATCGGTGTGGATCCTAAAGGAAGTAGTTTGGCGCAGCCATCTGAATTGAACGAGGATGATGTCACCTTTTACGAGGTGGAGGGAATAGGGTGTGTAAAATTTTTATTGTTTATCATAAAATACAACAGTATGAAGTATTCTTTTCAACAGACTTGTTTCTTTTTTTTTTTTTTATTCAGATATGACTTCGTACCTACTGTCTTGGATCGTAATGTAGTTGATGAATGGATAAAAACAGAAGACGGCGAATCGTTAAAAGCGGCGCGCGAATTAATTCGTGAGGAGGGACTGTTGTGTGGCGGTAGCAGCGGCGCAGCACTCACGGCGGCATTAAAAATCGCTAAGGAGCTGCCGGCGAACAAACGTGTTGTTATGATCTTGCCGGACGGTATACGAAATTACATGACCAAGTTCGTGTCCGATCATTGGATGGAAGTTCGAGGCTTTTTGGTAAAAACGCGTCACACGTTTTTGAATTATTCGCATTATAGCGAATCGTGAAACATAATGACTAAGTTGCATTTTTTCTTCAGCCCTGTGAACCTTTAACGGAAGCGAACAACTGGTGGTGGAACATGCCGGTTTCAAATTTAGTATTAAAAAAGCCTGTGATGACAAAAGAGATGTCATGCCAAAACGCCTTAATTTTCTTTAAGACCAATCCTGACACTCAACAATTATTAGTCACCGACAACGAAGGAATACACGTGAAAGGTGTTGTCACGTCAAATGCACTCATGTCCAATTTGATTTCCGGTTCGGCAAATCGAACGGATTGTGCCGATAAGATTATGGTCAAGCAGTTTGCCAAAGTTAAAACCTCGACCACGCTGGGAAAACTGTCGCGTATTCTTGAAAAAGAATCTTACGCTGTAGTGTTAGATGACGATGACGTTCTAGTTGGGGCTGTAAATCAGAATGATCTTTTTAACTTTATAACAAAAGGTAATGATAAAGTGCAATGTAATGGCATCATATAAAGTCCGTCCATTTTGTTATATGTTTGTTGTTTTTTTATAATTTTCTGTACTTGGAGCAAAAGATAGCTTGGTAATAAAGTAAGCTAATGTTGACGTAATTACTAAACAATATCGTTCAAATTTTGCTGCTTCACTTCTCAGTGATTCGGAATTTTACAAAATTTTAAGTTCACCGGAAAGAGTACAGAATGCGAAGAAAATAGTGTGAGAAATTACAATCTCAAGAAAAAAATTTATAATTTCAAAAGAAAACAATACATTTAACGCTATTTATGTACTTAAACATATAGACGTAAATATATACGCTTGTTTTATGTGTTTAACGTAATACATGTGTACAATTTTATTAGATAGTATTGTATCTACATAAAATTGAATACTTGATAAAATTTTTTTCACTTAAGGTAAAACTGTTTCTAATCTGATGAGAATGTTTGCAAAATTATAAATCAGTAATTTTGTATTTTCTGTAACGAAAAAAATGAGGTTAATGAAATCATACAACACCAATGTACGTCTTCTAAATGTGATATTTTAATATTTCATTTTATAGCATTTATATATTTTAAGCATTTGAATACTTTTTGATCTTATGATACCTTTATACATATACAGGGGTTGGACAAAATAATATGAACACCTGACATATATACAATATTTATTTATTAATAAGGTGTTGCCACCATTTTGCTTGTAGAACAGCTGCAATTCTTCGCGGAATAGATTTGTAGAGTGTCTGAATATTTTCCAACGGAATGTTGTCCCATTCTTCTAC